>OZ034978.1:37307652-37532652 GCA_964030785.1 Siderastrea siderea
GGATTTTTCCTTGCCGTTCTTATGAAAGATTTGCTGATCAAGAAAGGGAGCAATGACGGGATAGATTTCGTTGACGACTGTATGAGCATAACATGGCTCGACAACTGTGAAACAGGAGACAAATACACCTTTAAAGAGTCATATTCAGATTGTCGAAATTCGCCGTATTCAGTTATTGACCGCGTCGAAGTTGTAGTCAAAGAGGGTCTGCCAAATGAAAAACTGTACACAATTTCGCAGCAAGAAGTTTTAAGAATTGAGCGGATACTCAAAGGAGGCGTAGACAGTGACATTGACTCCGAGGATGAGGCTTCAGATGCCTCAGACGACGAACAGCCGGGAGGACCATCCAGGGTTTCTTGTCGTACACGAACAGGGAGAACAGCAACCCGTATTAGATTACGGTGATGTCGAACTTTTTTGAAAAATCACAAAGCTGATCTAACAGCTACAGCTGAAAATAGATAACGCATAAAGCGGTGCTCAATGTAAAATGTGTCATGATATAGGAATGATACTCAGATTGGTAACAGAATGCTACTTTTAAATTATGTAGCGGTTGACGTACTTGTGGGCACTTGTACCGTTCCTGTTATTCCTGAAGGCAAACACTACATTTATCTTTTATCCGTTGTTCACTTATTGGTTTAGAAGTAACTCTTGATAGACAAGTCGTTATGGTTACGTACAGTTGTTGTCTTTGTACATGCTTCAAAAGACTATGTTTCGCTTAAAGCGGGTGTGATATTATGTATTTCTGTTAGGTGCACTAATTTCGACTTGATTGCACGAGTGATGATGTTAAGGAGATAAACGCGTTTTCGAACAAGTTTGTACAATGGCCTACAAAAGAACTTGTTATAAACATCGTGCAACACTTCATTGTTTTCCAGATTATATAGACTCATTGGTTGGACCGCATTGTCGTCATTGTTTGTTTAATAAAGCTTTTCACTGAAACATGTTGCTTGGCTTATTTTTTGGGGGGTACTATTTTGCTAGTCAGCAAATAAAGAAGCCACATGCGTCTTACACTTTAATCAAGGCCATTGAAGGTGTAACTAGAGGGCACCATTAAAAAAGCATGTAATAAGTGATGAACTAACACCTTCCAGAAGGATAGCAGCAGAACAATGTCCAGTGTCCTGTGCACAACTTGTGAATTGGAATAGAATATTTGACCGCTCTCGTTTTGTGGGTCTGAAAATTGTATACCTGGGAACATCAACCTATTTAAAGGAATAATGAATATTGATCTCAAAATAGGCAAGGAATAATGAATACTTGTGAAAAATGGGCGGGGAATAATGAATATTTAAAGTGAAAATATTCCGCTTCAACCCCCGACCGAGTACTGCAGAAAGTTTGTGACAACTACGAAAAATCATTTAAAATACCCTACAGTTCACAACCAAAGTATCTGCACTTCAAACAATTTTATGAACCAAACGTAAGGTCAAATTATTTTTCCATTGGTACGCGTCAGCAAATGAACCGTAGTTAGGGGCTATTTTGGAAAGAAAATGGTCACTTGTTTAAACTTAGAAAGTAAAGAGCACGCAATTTTCTGGTGCAAATTAACTTGATAAAATGAAACAATAATTAATAAAACATACACTGATGGTAGTACGAGATTTGGGGGACAGTGAAATATAAAAGTTACAGTGAATTTTCGTGTCGAACTAGTACTTTTAGCGAAAAAAAACTTCGACGCCAAATGAAACAAAAACCAATTGAAAAAAAAGCCTTAAAGAAAGTGCAATCAAATGTAATTATGACAATTGTGTAGGTATGTAGCTAAATACCTTTGCTGTAGACTTGATCAGCAACTCGACCAAAGATCTCCGAGATCCATTACATGCAAATATTCAAAAGATTGCCGTATGAAAACTCTCCCGAACAGCCAAGAAGCAAAATGACAATCACGCAAGTGGAACATTTTTTGAAGACTGGAATCTTGTGTCACTGTAAAGAAAAGAGAAAGCCAATGTTACCTGTGGTAATTTCAATCTTGGGGGACGGTCACAATTTCAACCAAATTGTCATCGAAGGTGAAGCAAAGTCAGCTCAGAACAAAAAAATCATATCTAAACAGAGCCATATATCTAAAGATCGTTTCGAGATATAGCATCGTCTTTCAAAAAACTGGAACTTCAATGTCTAGACACTTGCCTGTATCCCTTGCCTTCTTGTGTAAGCTTCCCAATGTGGAGCGATGTCGAGGTAAACTCTCGTGGCTTTGGGCTCTTTTCTACGGTGGCTTCAAAGGGACATCAATAAATGCAACATTTTTTTTCACAAAATCTGAGTTTGAGATCAACTTCGAGTTCGAGATCGAGATCGTACGGAAGCTTCAAAGGGACATTGAACTTTATGAAAAATGGAAATTTTTTTTTAGAAAATGGAAGTTGAAGTTGTAAAAATGGAAGTTTGTTTTTTGAAAAATGGAAGTTGAAGTTGTGAAAATGGAAGTTTGTTTTTTGAAAAATGGAAGTTGAAGTTGTAAAAATGGAAGTTTGTTTTTTGAAAAATGGAAGTTGAAGTTGTGAAAATGGAAGTTTGTTTTTTGAAAAATGGAAGTTGAAGTTGTAAAAATGGAAGTTGAAGTTGTGAAAATGGAAGTTTGTTATTTGAAAAATGGAAGTTGAAGTTGTGAAAATGGAAGAAGTTGAAGTTGTAAAAATGGAAGTTTGTTTTTTGAAAAATGGAAGTTGAAGTTGTGAAAATGGAAGTTTGTTTTTTTGAAAATGGAAGTTAGTTTTTTTGAATATTGTTTCCAGTCCCTTGCCAAGCGCACATGTTCACGATGGCGGATGTCACTGCTGACGGCGTCAACGATGTGAAATCTTCTTGCAAACAAGTAAGCTGTTGATGCTCCTTTTGTCTTTTAAAAGCAAGAGAGAAGACAGTTGATTTATCGAATGTCGTGTTATTCTTTACAGGTGGCTGATTTCATCTGTAAACATATGGGCAACCAAACTGCCGAGCGCTTTCGGAAGGAGAAGGTAAGCGTAACCTTAGTTGTCTGTCGAATATAAGCTTGAAGCGAACGGGTATTCTTTACCGGTTGTGATGTAAATAATCAAAAAACCTTGTACTGTATTGTTTTAACTACTGAAAAAAGGGCCGAATCACGAAACCTAAAAGAAAATGGATTGTTTGTGTGATGTAAAGACCGTATTCCCTGCTGCAGCGGTGCAAATATGTTATCACGGTCGTGTTTCTTCCACCTTTCAGTATTGTACCATTGTAATCTCAGTTAGCTGTCAAGAACAAAAGAATACCACGGCGTACTCTTGAAAACTGCGTGTAAATGTCCAGGTACAATTTTGCTTCAGCTTGTATTGTTTAACCAACCGCTCTCTGAAATCTGTTTTGTGGAAGAAGTACAGGCCGCCTTGACGCGATAAGAGTGCGTGACATTTGTTACTCTCGTGGAGTTGCCTGGCAATTATTGTGTTTAATAAATTTCAGCTTTTCTTAGGAACGTGAATGTGAAGGTTATACATGTACTATGTAAATCCCAAAATTGTTGACACTTTCATGAAACTTTGAAAGAATAGAAGACAAACTATTTGCGAGAAAATGCCAAATGGCACTTTCACTGTATGTTTGTTTACATTTCCTAAAATCTAACTTGTCAGGTAGTTTTGAATATATTTTATTAGAATTTCACGAGTAGTGATATCCACATTTAAATTTCTTATTATAGACATCGAAGGATAGAAACAAAATGCACAGGCTCTAATCCTGAGTTGATATAAAAACTAATTGCCCTATAGCAAATAGTGCTGACTGGCATTATTATTTTGTAAACAGTGGAAGTGACAAAGCAACACATAAGACGTGATAGGAATTGGTTTGGTTAGAGATTGATAACATCTAAAGTCATATCCTAAAATGAAAAAAAAACGAAGGTGAATTTACTCACTTGTCACTCATATTCCACTGCTGCATCCACAGGAATTATTACTCATATTTCAAAACAAATTCCTTTGGAAATCCGAGCAAGCCTGGATTTCACTTGTGTATTTAATCCTATATTCGGTAAGAGAAGAATTTTTGATATTGTACAAAATTATATCATTTTTTCTGTGGAAAGAATGCTAGTCAGCAGTTTGATAATTAGTAAGTAGGTAAGAAGGTTCTTTATTCTGAGTTGTTAATTACTGACCGAGTTGATTATATATTGGAAGGCAGGTGAAATACACATGTAACATGTCCCTGCTTAGATATGTACAAGAAGCTAGGCTAATGACAACCTTATTCCCAGGGTCTTTCATCTCACCTGCACCACCCCCTGGGGGGGGGGGTTAACTCCCTCATATGGCCTATACAGGGACCTTCCCGCTGGACAGGGTATGGTTTTTTGCCTCTCTGTCCCAAGCTTCATGGTGGTCAAACACAAAAACAAGGTCACTTCCAGTTTTTCAGATCCTTGAAGTTTGAATCAGTTCAGGCTTTTACGAGCTCGAAGTTCGTATGAAAATGATACACAAAATGTCCTGATAAACAAAATTTCATGCTGATTAAACTTGTGGATGCCCGTTACTTCATTGTGAACACATGCTCAAAGTAAAAAGCTTAAGTTTTCAGAAATGGTGTTAAGTTTTGTGGTTAAAGTGAAACTGTCGACACTTGTCTGTGTTTTCTTTTGCAAAATTATGGCGGGAACTATGCATGTGTCGTGCATTTGACCGCTGTGAAGTCCCAAGCAGGGTATATAATTTTATGGAAGGCTCTCCTAAGCAAGGTCCAATTGCATGATTGTCATCGTTAAATATGGTTAGATCAGAGACATCTGCTGGCCTTTAAAACATGTTGTGTAAGACAAGGAAGAGTTTATTTTGTAATTTTTCCTTCCGAGAATAAAGGGTGTTGTCATAAACGGGGTTTGTATTTTAGGGCTTTTTTGTCCATAACAGGATCAGAGCTGCACACCCTCAGCAGCACACTTTCACCCTCTACTTCCAAAATGGGAAACTCTCCACATGCTTTCCAGACCAAAAGAAAAATCCAGGTCAATTTCCCCAGCATTCTCTGGCAAAGATCAAATTAATCATACCCCCAAAGACCTCCTTGTATGTGGACTTAAGGTGTTTAATACTTATTGCTTTGCTGGTACAATTATAGTTATTATTATTATTATTATTAGTTTTTATTATTATTATTATTATTATTATTATTATTATTATTATGAATAGGGTACTTGCATTGAAAGTAATGGGAAGGCCAAGAGGGGTACTCCTCGAAATTTGAGGTGAGGGTGTGCTGCTTAGTTTGCCAAACCCCAGTTTTTTTTTTGTTTTTTTTTTAACAAAAAATGTGCTATGCTGTGAGATTAGGCTTCTAAAATTGAAACCAATTTTCACACTCTGAAACCAAAACGATGAATATCTATGCCCATTTTCAGTCCAAAATGGGACAAAAGCTATAACCTTTGGGGCGGCCCTTATTTTTGTAGCTTATATTGCTATGTTTCAGACTTCCACTCCCCTCTTTTTGGTTGTTAAGGTTCAAATGAAAGCCTAATATACATTCCTCAAGTGCGACTGTCGCAAATATTAAAATTTCCAAAATTATGGGATGTAATTAAACTTTTGGGTGGGGCATGACAGAAAATGCCCCTTTTCAAAAGTGCTTCTTATTGCATTTCGGGGATGATTTATTGGCACTTTTGGAAACTCCACACAAACTCTTCCAAATTCATCTCTGTTCTAAGAAATACATCCCATCACAGATACCAGATTAAAAGATAAGAGGGAGAATGAGCTCTGTAACTCTATTGAACAAAGCAAGAAGGTTGTATGTTACAGTTTAAAGAAGAAGAAACTCGGATTTTCCCCCTTTTAGCCTCCTCGGACCCACTTTTGTTTCAATTTGTAGAATATATTTTCAACTGCCAGGTGCTCAGTCTCGATTTTTCAGGGAAATGTCACTTAAAGGTCATGTCCTACGGTGCGTCAACAAGTATCCCTCCTTTTTCAATTATTCCCTGATTAAAGATTGAGACTATAATAAAGTTATTTGATTTGATTTGATTTGATTTGATATTTTCTGTCTGTGAAATATTGATTTTGAAGGGTCCATGCCTTTTTATTTAGGTTGATAAGTCTGCGGTTCTACTGATGTCTGATGAGCAGCTTTCTTCCATGGGTGTCATGTTTTAGAAAGGTCTAGTAACACTGCATTCTGTGAAGGTTTGCTTCACGTTTTGGTTGGTGGTTTTTATCGTTTACTTCTTGTAGGGACAGGAGAGAGGCAATGATGTTCATCTTAACTAATAGTTAATTTTCAGATCAAGTTTTAATACCTGACTGTGAAAGGTGTTTCTCAGGAATATTAAGGACTGGATCTGCACGTATCTGGTTCAGAAAGTAAGCGGGGTGGTCTATCTTGGAAAGAAAACATGTGATAGTATAAGACTTGGCCATGGCCTTTTTCCTGTTATTTTTTGCCATTGAAGTTTCCAGGGCAACAGATTGCGCGACCAATTAAGGTTTTACTTCCGTTATGTCATTTAGGGCTTTTGCACAGTAGAAGAAAAAACGTCTATCTGGTTTTTTCATTCCTTTTCTACCATACTGAGGTACTTTTCAAACGTAGCTGGAAAGGTGGTCTCTTTATCCTGACCACATCACCAGGACACGCCTTCAAGTCAATAGCATTTCGTGTGTAGAACTTAATTCAAGAAAAACTATTTAAAAAAGACGTCATATTGTAAGATAGGTTTGCAAAAGTTCTCGTGCATCTCGCCTGAAGAATAATATCCAAATTCGATACCTTAACCAGTCACGTGATCTATTGTGACAACTATTAACAAAATGAGCATTCGTAACATGTAAAATCTTATTTCTTAAGCTCGTATCAATAGGTTGCATACTTACTGAGATAGGCCACCCCCCTTTATTTTTAAACTAACATCAAGGTGACTATATAGAGGCTATGCGAAAGTGCCAAAAGACGTTAGTTATGATAAGAGATGGTGTAGCCTGTTTGTTTGGTTTCAATTGAAACGATTTTCTCACTCTAGTAGTATCGAAGTCACGCGCTAGAATGTAAGGAGAAATATTGAACTGATTGTGTCTACTGTGTAATTACTATGAATAAGGACGCATTAACTTTAGCTGTGTCAATATAGTTGTTGTTAATTTGAATCTTCTGACTGTCTTGTTTGATGCACCCTTTTCCCTTTCCCCTTTCGCTAGGTAAACACTGGTGTATCGTGGTCTGCAGTCTATCTTATGAACGGTACTTGTATGAGAGTCATCAGCTTAGAAACGGGACTTTTTAAAATTGAGATGTGCTTACAAAAGCAAAAGAACTCTTAGTTCTTAGGGCCAATAAGGTACATTTACAGTACATCGAACAAAAATTATTTATTTCTTTTATAACAAAACGAGACATGAATCAGGAAATACCCTGCATGATGCAAAACTCATGCAATGTTCATTTTCCCACCCGTTGGGAAGTTAAAAGTTATTTCGTTGCAATCAGTCACTCACACCTTAGATGAATACTAGACAATTGACTGCAACTCAGTTAGTAGGGTGATGTATAACTGAAGGGCCTCATCTACGCTGTTGGCCATGGTAAGGCCGTTCTCCTCCATAACGAGGAGCATAAGATCCAAAAACTCTTCCTGACAGCCGAAAGGTGGTGGTTCCTTGCAGAAGTTTTCATTTGCTGTCTCCACGTCGTCTAGAACTACTTCAGTCTTATAGTCTTGACTGTCTAAAAAGAGAAGAGGCAAGAGTCACCGTTGCTTGTTGAACTTGCTCAACCCAGCTAAGCGTTGTAATATCGCACCTTCGATTTTTGAATAATTTTAGAAGTAAATCCCTAGAGCGGTTTCAAATTTAGTGTCGCAAAAGGACACTCATCGCAATCACCCTGGCCAATCGTACCGGACTCAGAATATAACGAGCCAATCGTGTTCTAAACATTCACACCTAAGCTGGTTAAGAAAGTGACGCGAGACTTTTGTTTATGCTTTTCACAATGTTCATGATGTTTCAACCAAAGTAAAACAGAACCAGAGCAAAAGCAAACTTGCTTTCGACACTCAACGAAAACCCTTTCGCTCACATCAGTTTTAGGGAGTTTATAGAGATGGATATGAGCTGGAAAAAACGTCGATTTTACCTGTCACCTCCTGAAGGAAGAACAACACATCTGGCTTCCCTGCGGGCGTATCCTGATTCGGATATGGTCTAATTTTATGTGTATTCCAGTGACGTGCTACTCTGTACAATTCTTTCTGTAGTATTGCGTTATAACAGAACTGAAGACAAGCCCTGAAATCAGAAATCATCCGTTGATCCAGAAAAAACAAGGCAAAAATTCAATGGATTGATCTGGTCTTTAAAGAAGTGGATGATTACACATCCCTTTAAAAAATGGACCCACTAGGCTCAAATTGTCAATGTTGTTTAAGTTGTAGGTTATAAATATTTTCTATCCCCTTTGGGCAAGGAGGAAACGGAAAGGACGCTGTGTGTACTCACATTTGTAGAGGGTCCTGATCATTGAAAATGCCAACGTCTCGCAAATCCTGCAAAATACGGAAAGTTTGAGAGCATATAAACATCCTTTAATTTCTGAAAGGAACGGCGCAAATTTCATTTTCGCGGTTAATTTGAGAACTTTCTTTTTTATACTAGTGTAACGTTTTAGTCACATCCATTAGCAGATTGGGTGGCGGCTTTGATTTGCACCATAATGTATTACTTTCTGTCATAGGATATTGAACTAAGCAAACCTTGAAGTAGTTTATCCACCAGACTGTGTTAGACTTTTTCAGAAACGACCACCAAGCCTCTATTCTCTAGAAACAAAATACGATCTGTCACAACCCTTAGGGACTATGTCGGAGCCCATAACATGAGGATCAGAAAAGCAACCTCCCGTGATCACTCAGACGAGTTTACCTGGTTTGCTGACGATTTTCCATAAAGAAAACTCTTGTCCCCTGAAAAGTCATCATCAGCCTCGGAGCGAAAAAACCTTTGTAGCCCAGCAACAACTGTATTTTCTGTTCCACAGTCCGCCCTTACGATGCGGGGAGCCCCTGGGTTAAAGATAAGTTCAGTTTTGGGATCAATATGTGGCGTACTGACAGGGTATGAAGGAAATACACCCCACACGTAAACGGTACCTCCAATTTGATGAACATAGTCAACGTAATACTTTGCAATCGTAGCTGGATCGTTGTTCGTACAGGTGACCTCCAACCACAGTATGCGACGGGAGTATCTGTGGAAAGCGATCAGATTCCTGAGTGTCAGTAAAAATGTTCTGAATACATTAAAGCACTCATCTTTATTACAAGTAAACGGAAAAGCAACGACAAAATAACAAACGCTAGCTGTTGAAACGTGAAGGCGGTGAAATTATCCGTTAGAGAAGCTTTTACCCCAAGGCTAAAACTACAAGAGGAGGATAAGAGGGAGAAAATACAAAAGGTTAAAGGAGTTAGCTGTTTTAATCAAAGAATTCTTTTTTTATTTTTTTATTTTTAACCCTTTAGATTTATGTCCCTCTCTATGAAAAGAAGACTTAATCAGCCACCAAAATACGTACCCATCAATAGCACCGTGTACACAAAATCTATATGGTTTTAGTTTATCATATCCATCTATGTGCCATATGTAATTGGGTCCCTGTGAGAAAATTAACGAATGTTATGGACTGCGTCAGAAAGCATTAATAGTCAATGCCAACGCAATATTTTCCAACCAAAAAGTGTGGACACAATAGTCGCCGTAAGGGGAATTAAAATATGGTAAGGCTCGACCGTTACTATTCTTTAATTTGGTCTTCTTGTCATCACAATTAGCATGATTGTCCAATTCACCTGCTGATCAGTTGAAGTGTCCAGGAAATTTTTATTTTGGTAGCACGTCAACTGTTAAATATAGCCATCTGTCTGGGTATGTAACTGGTGAACAAATTTCAGAATAGTTTCATGCTGAGGAGAAGAGATTTCACATAAATTAAGCTATTTTTGCTAGCCAGGTTTCTGCCGGTTAGATATCCTGGTACCTGGAATGTTCTTTTTTCTCCTCAAACACAAATGGGCCGTGAAGCGGCCACAACATGCCAGGAATATGAGCGGTTTTGTCCACTCCTTTTAAATTATGAATTTTCAGCTTCTGAAGAGTTGACTGTAATTATACGACTCCAGAAACGTTTTGCCTACCTTACATCGGTATCGTCGTCTTTGCAATCTGCCCTTTCTTCTATTTAATACTCCTTCGGGATCTAGGACACCTAATACAATTCTTGTGGTTTCCCTGAAAGGCGATAGGCTCGATGCTGTAACAGTATTCTTTGTAACCATAACTGAATTTAATTTAACAAGTTCTCCTTTCTTTTTCCTATGCTTGTGTCCTATACTTTATGGTTCGTTATTCATACGTAATAATTTAAGCACTGCTGTTTCAGAAGAAGGAATTACAAAATGTTAAACATTTTGAGTTCATTACCTGCTAACCACGAGCCTGTAATCGTCCCTTAATCTCTGATGCATTTGTCTGTAGCCGATACAGCTTCCACTTCCCGCTAATTCCTCCTGTTGGCAATCGGGAGTTAGGTTAGAGAAAACGATAAAGAGTCCACTTACTTCTACTGCATCGATGACTGCTGTAATGTCACTTCTCTGTCGTCGTCTCCGTAATCCCTTCAGTCTAATAATGCGCTTGACGTGACGAATGCTGGCAAACGAAACGTTCCCTTAGAAGACATTACTTATTGCAATACACGACTTGCATTCAAACGTAAACAAGTAAAGAACAGAAAAAGATGTGATAAACAACTGCCTCTTTTAAAACTGCATAATAAGAAAGGCCCACCTGATTGTTATTCCGTGTACAAGGCAAAGGAAAGACACTATTTCTGGGTACGTGTATCCGATGTTGAAATAACCTTCAATGAGATCGTTTCCTGATGACGTTAAGGAAATTTCTGGTACGTAGATACTTCCGGTGATTAAAACAATTGTAATCTTCCAGTTATGACCATTTTGCTCACGTGAGCGGTATGTTATGCATCGATGATGGTTCGCCACACTTAATTCCTATTTTCACGAGACCTTAATAATCAGCGACACAAAAAGCTGAGTTCTCAACTATACTTTTGTTACTGGCCCCTTACCTAATTTTCTGATTTGCTCAGTTCTCGCCAGGTTGCCTTAGTGTCGATTTATGTCTGAGATATTTAACGTATTAGAAAACGACGCCAACTGAAGATACAAATAACTCTTACTTCGCTTCAGACTCGCCGCATTGCCTCTTCAAAGGATACGAGAGGTTGTTTCAAAGTTAGTACTCATGGAAGGAGTGTACGGTGGTAGGACACCTTCGGAAAAGGTAATTATACTGAGTAAAAGTACAAGGAAAGCAAACAAGAGCATTTTGAGCATCATAACGATCTATGAGACCGTATTGGTTCATGGGATAGGTCAAACAAACTTCCATTTTTACAACTTCAACTTCCATTTTTCAAAAAACAAACTTCCATTTTTACAACTTCAACTTCCATTTTTCAAAAAACAAACTTCCATTTTTCAAAAAACAAACTTCCATTTTCACAACTTCAACTTCCATTTTTCAAAAAACAAACTTCCATTTTTACAACTTCAACTTCCATTTTTCAAAAAACAAACTTCCATTTTTCAAACAACAAACTTCCATTTTCACAACTTCAACTTCCATTTTCCAAAAAACAAACTTCCATTTTTACAACTTCAACTTCCATTTTGCAAAAACAAACTTCCATTTTTACAACTTCAACTTCCATTTTTCAAAAAACAAACTTCCATTTTTACAACTTCAACTTCCACTTTTCAAAAAACAAACTTCCATTTTTCAAAAAACAAACTTCCATTTTTACAACTTCGACTTCCATTTTTCAAAAAACAAACTTCCATTTTCACAACTTCAACTTCCATTTTTCAAAAACAAACTTTCATTTTCACAACTTCAACTTCCATTTTCTAAAAAAAAAATTCCATTTTTCATAAACTTCAATGTCCCTTTGAAGCTTCCGTAAAGATCGAGTTCGAGTTCAAGTTTGAGTTCGAGTTCGAGTACGAGTTCGAGTACGATTTCGAGTTCGAGATTGAGTTCGAGTTCAAGTTCGAGATTGAGTTCGAATTCGAGTTCGAGTTCGAGATCGAGTTGGAGTTGGAGTTGGAGTTGGAGTTCGAGATTAGGTTCGTGCCGTATTCGTGCAAAAGTATTGCGGGCTCAGTGTTCACTGACTAAAGATGGCGGAGTCGAGTGAAGGAGCTGGCGAATCGCGATCGAGCGAATCATCTGAAGTAAGAGCAAGATTTTGTGCCTTTCTGCCTTTGTTTTTAATAGAAAAACCTTTAAGTGCCGTTATTAATGTATCTGATCTATTTTTAAGGTTGTTAACTTTTTACGAGCAGCTAAAGTTGACGAGGAAGTTTGTCAGACTTTCATACAGGAAAAGGTAAGATGCAGAATAAGTTCTACAGTTCATAGATAAGCATTCAATATTGAGCTCGACCTTCCAGAGAAACTAATTGATTATTTTATATTGTATCCAGTATAATTCCTTGATTCTATATTGCGTATGAATGTAGCAATGTTAAGGTACATTAGAACGATGCTTTAAGTGGGTAAATAATAAAGACAGTGACGTAGGAAATTGTTATCATTCCTGCCGAAGTCCATGCATTCTCATCCAGCGTTTGGGAACACATGTCCGGCCATAAGAGCCACAATAAAAATAATTGCTTTGCCGAAAGATGTATTCCTGAATTATATTACAATAAAGCTGTAAACAATTGTTTGCATGGCAACTAATCGACCTCATTATCGCAGTTAACTGGTTTAATAATTGTTGTGTTACTTAAATGTTGTATTACTGTCATTTGTTGAAATAACTAATAATGTAATGTAATGGCATGTGAACAGGGGGTCTTCCTTTGGCTTCTATAAGCTATATAGGTTCATGTATGTGTGGGCCAAACAGTACGGCTTGTGGAATACATGTAATTATGCTATAATAATTTTAAAATAGGAGATCCAGGTTTTTATGAGTCAACGAGTCATCAGTCAAGGAGTCAAATTTTAAATTAGTTATAAATTCGAAAAAAAAAATACTGCCCTCACTAAAAATAAAAGTTAACCACAAGCAAAGCAGATTGGAAGTTACAGCAAGCAAACTGCAGTAGGACTAACCGAAACCAAAGTTGAGTGCTTCTTAACTTAATCTGTATACAGGCAAACCGTGGTTTAAAGAATAAATAACCTACTCTGTATAAAATTACCTCAACTCGTTGCCTCATATACTCATTTTACTCATAAAACAAGTGACCTGTTGACATGGGCATGGGTAGAGATTATTACTGTCTTTGTTTGAAAACTTGGGTCAGGGTTGAAAAAAGGCATGAAAAACCACATATATTTTATAAATCTAAAATAGGGTAAGGATTGTAAGAAGTACACTATCAACTCCCACCAAAAAGTTCAGAGAGTACTCCTCCCTTCCTCTCCCTCCAACCCCCCCCCCCCCCCCCACCGGGGTATCTGCTGCCTCAAATGGTAATCTAACACAAGCGGCATTTCCCATTCTTTCAATACTGTAAATCATCGAAAACTAATCAAATTCAACACAAACACAGTCTCAAAGGCTCATGTTGGGATTTGTATGTTTATTACGTCCCTTGGGAAATTTTACATATTTTAATCATGATTTCCCGCTAACATCTACACATGGCTGCAAATAATTTTTTTGTACTTGAAAGGACATATGTCCTGCTAAGACACCATCTTGGTCGGACAAAACAAAATTGTGGACGGCCAGATTTTTATTCATCGTTGCTTTAAAATAATCTACGATCCAAAGAAAATTGTCCGGACATCATGTCCGACCACACTTGGGATTTCGTCGGACATTAGCAAATTCTGGTCGGCCAATGCCCGATGACCGACTGTTATTTACAGCTCTGCCTACAAACGAGTTGATTCATATTGGTGTTGTCCATTACAATCAGAACTACACACTCAGTGAAACACAGTGGTACAATAACAGCACAAATTTGGGTTAGGTTTTTTGGTTATAATTCTATTGATTAAATTCATGTTAAACTCCATTGAATTCTAGATAGACAAAGCCGCTGTGCTGATCATGGACGAGAAGGATCTTGTAGATCTTGGTTTGACAGCTAAAGGGGATCGATTAAAATTACAAGCATTTTGTAATCAAAAGAATAACTCAGAGGAAAGAGAGCAGAAAATTGCTAAGATCAAAGAAATCCTTGGTCAGGGTAAAGGTAAAAGGGCTAAGAAGCGTGGCGTCAGTAATACTGCAAAATCAGAAAATGAAAGCGTATCGAAAAGCAAAGTGCCCAAGATTGCAACGCTCAAGTTCGAGTTTGGCTGGAAGCATTGGAGAACTGGCCGTGGGTACGTTCAGCAAAAGAAGAATAATGGAGGGGGCACCCGTTCGTACAACGTACCACGTCATGCATCTCTAAGCGATTGCCAGCAAGTAGCGCTCAATCTTTTCTTTCCAAACGGGAATAGCACAGTGGGACCAGCTGAAAACATGAGTATCGCCATGGGAAATTTTAGTGGGGAATTTATCATGTTCATGGAAGACGGAGGAAAACCTTTGGAATTCACTTGTGCGAAGTACAAGCAGCTGACAGGATTTGCGACGCCAAGACTTTACTTGTTGACCAGACACGAGGACGAATTTGAGCAAGACGACCCTTCTGAAGACGACTTGATGACACCAACTTTTGAGGAAAATGCTGCAAGATTACCAACCAGCTGCTCTCATGGCGAAAATGACGGACGCAATGAAACATCATGCGAGCCTCAAGAATATTGTGAAGCAAACTTAGCAACCAGTCTCTCACTTGGCGAAAACGACGGGCTTATTGGAACATCAACTGAACGTCAAAAGTATTTTGAAGACCTGGAGAAGGCGGTAAAGGCTTCCCTGGAAGCAGACAAAGAAAAAGTAAAACACAGAGAAGAAAGGAAGGAGAATCTTGATTTGCACGTGAGAATGGCCAAGGAAGAAGCACAACGACTTGAAAGCCTTCGACAGCGTCGAGAGTTACGCGTCCCATTAGAACCAACCAGCAGCAATCGTGTGTGGGTATCTGTACGTCATAGTACCTTGGGTGTCTTAAAGCGTTTGACCCACGTGGAACGGTTTCAGGAGTTCATGATTGGGTCGGCTCGCTATCCCCTACACCTGAACATTTCCGTTTGATTTCTTTCCCGTCTTCAACTTTGTATCCCGAAGACCCGATCGTCACAGCAAAGAGCACAATTCTCAACATGACGGTGGACCAACCCATACCGCTCTGCAGAGATAAAAATGATGTCCATTTTCTAGACGGTGAGGGATTTGAAGGAGCGAACGACAAGACTTTGCCAGACGCTGAAGATGAGATGAGACAGTCGCCTCCTTCACCAGATAATCATTCCACCTATGAGGTAGAACCAGTCAACAACGGCCCCCCTGTGCAGCGTCTAGAAGACGAAAGCATCACTAACAGCGACATCATACAGTCCCTTGAAGATAAGCGTATCAAGCAGTTTTGCGCTCTTGATTCTAGCAGAATTGTTACAATAAATCGTCACGATGTAGTGAAAGAGTTACTGTCACTTTATGAAGATGAGAGCATTTTGTGCAGTAAATTATCCGTGTCCTTCCCAGATGAAACTGCTCTTGGGGATGGCGTTTTGAGAGAAGTGAGTGTTTTCGACCTTTTGGGACTGCTTCTTGGCAAGGTTTTGCGAAGGCGATAAGCAATTTGCCTTCACACCACGCCCTTCATTAACTCACGAGGATTATCTGGCCTTGGGAAGAATAATAACTCATCAATTTGTATTGACGGGGACATTTCCAGTTCAAGTCGCAGAGGCACAGATCATCCAGATGCTGTTTGGCCAAGTCAGCGAGGAGTGTCTAGTCAGCTCTTTTTTACAGCTCCTGCCAGAAAGGGAACGCCAAATTCTCTGCAAAGCGCAAGAGAAGGATGGACCGTTTCCAACTGACGCCATAGTAGATATCTTGTCTGAATATAATGCGACGTCCTTACCGACAGCCAGCAGTCTCCCTGGAATTACCAAGCAAGTGTCCAGATCTGAGATGATCCACAAGCCCTTCTTTCTGCTCGGCAAGATCAGACAAGGGATGGAAATTTCTGGGGAGACATCACGAAAGACGAAATAGAAGAGACCTACCGCCGAACTACGCCAAACACTACAAACGTTATAGCGAGCCTTGATTGCGTGGTAGCTGACAAGAAGGAGGAACAAGTTGCTGGCTGGCTTGTGCGTTACTTGAAAGCGGCAGAAACCAAAATGCTATGCCGTTTTCTACGTTTCTGCATAGCTTGTAACATAGTCTTACCCAACAAGAAAATATCAGTGCGGTTTGAAAACATGTCTGAAGCTGCAATGAGGCCAAAAGCAATGACCTGCTTTTGTTCACTGGTTTTGCCGAAAGGTTATAACAGCTTCGCACATTTCTCCGCCAACCTGGATTATTACTTCACAAACACAGCGCTTTGGGATCTAATGGACTAAGTGGTGAACAAAAAGTCTAGGTGTCAAGAGTGAAATGGCACACGAAAAACGTATCGTTATTGACACTGTTGTGTTAGAAATCTTTTACAATGAACTTCTGCTTTAATGTATCCTAAGCAGTGAACAATGGACAATGCGTTTTGTTCCGTTGTCGACTCAGCCACTGTTGTTGGAATTGATCAAGTATTTTAAGTTCATTTCATTTTATCCCTAAAGGATTTTTTACTATAACATTTAGCAAGAGATTGAGTGCACCGTAGTAAGGGACTCAATGACAACAAAATAGTTTTCTAGTAGTTTCTAAACGTTAACAAAATAGTTCTTTAGGACTAGAGACCGGGTTGATATTACATGTAACTGAAAGTTATTTAATCTGTACTACTCTTGGCTTTTTATGAGGCAGTTGTTGAGATTTGGAAGTTTGTAATATTACTGCCTAAGATAAGGTGGAAACGCTGAATATGTAAAATCGTTTTTTAATCGATTCTGTTTTTGCAAAACTGAATTTTTGAAATAATAGTTGTTGAGGTTTGGAAACTTGTGAAAGCTGTGTGACTTTTGATTAACTTGCTTTAGGAAGCACAGGCATTGATTGACTAGTTGTTAACATGTTGCTAATCGAAAGAAAAACATTTCTCCCTTTCACTTTTAACGTCTTAAGAAGTGACTGTTCAAATCATTTTACAAAAGGATTCTAAATATTGCCCCTCGTTTAGTTCCGCCAATGTATACCTCAAAAAGAGAAACATAAGCTTATGGGGGGCAAGCATTTATAGTTCACAGTTCATTCTCTGCCAGAGTCAGTAGCACTAAGTAAAGCTCCCTCGCTTCTTCAGGGGTGTTGAGTTCGATAGGAATACCATTCTCTTCCATCAGCATGATAAAGAATTCGGCAAATTCATCTGTACAGCCCCATACTGTGCGATCTTTGCAGCACAACTGTCTTGCGACCTCAAGGTCTTCCTGGTCCACGACAGTCTTGTAGTCTCGGGTATCTACAAGTAAAAGTGAAATGGCAATAGATGATCATCATTGTTTTAAAATATAACACTCAAATGTGTGCTAAATGGCTTCACCTATTTGAAAGCAATAGTCATAGGCATAGCGTATAGCAACGTACTATACTAAGCGCACTTAAAATCAAATTTCTAATAGTCTGAAAGCAAAATTGTGGGCATTTGCAAGAGTTTCATAGGCGAAGTAGCCAACCGATCACGAACGGTTGCGATACGGCCGTTGGAACATTGCGTTTTTCTTTACGAAGTCCTCGCCACAAATTATTTCATCTGATACCAGAAATCGTAATCCTGTATTCTACAACTGCAAGTCAATATTTGGGAAACTTAAATCCTGTGTATCTACCTTTTAGCTGCGGTAAGAAGAACAATACATCTGGCTTTCCATGAGGCGTTTCTTGGTGGGAGTATGGGCAAATTTTGTGAGTGTTCCAGTGGCGCACAACCCGATGGAGTTCAGCCTGAATAGCTTGCGTAAAACAGAATCGCAAACATTCTCTAAAAACAAAAAGAAAATGCACTGACACTTTCCTGTTCCCACTACCTGGCGGAAAAAGCATATAAATATAATGTATTATTAATGTGTAGTGTAGTGTCCTGGCTTGACCGGTCTTAAACAGAGTGATACAGAGGGAAAACCACAGTGGAATTATAAACTTTTACTCAGAGTTTAAGGTATAATATGCCCGGAAATTTCTGCGCATAGTTCTCATCGCATTGTAACTCGCAAGAACCCGCGCGTATTATATGTAAAGTCATTGAACAAGGTAAATGACTGTACGTCTATACACACAAAGAAAGTCGGATACAAAGAATGCGTTTGTGTATAAACTTACACATACAGTACATTTGTGTCATAAGCCACGCACCTCTTCGGAACCTGTAATTTTATTGGCTTCCTATATCACGCACCTCTATTGTTTTAAGGGCTAGGGTCATTGTTTTATTGTTTGTTCTTTTGTCTTCTCAGCCAATCCTGTTAAGCCTTCCGATAGGTGCGTACCGCCTCATTTGTGTCGTCGAATAATCCTTGATCTCTAAGTTCTTAGAAAGAAAGAAGTTCAAGATCAATTGATGCTACAGTGAAACACATCGAAAATGCAAAGCACACCGTAATCTTGGTGGTTATTTGATCTCTCCAATAGCTACATTGGAGAAGATATCCTACCTTAAACATATTTATCCACCATGTAGCGCTTGACCTTCTAAGGTACAACCACCACGCTTTAATCCTCTTCATGCAAAAAATAATAATCATAATTTAGAAATTAAAAAATTAAATCAAACCAATGATCGATCATGATATGATGATGGTCGTTACCGGTAATGCTTTGCTGTGCCGTGCTGCGGTATGAGTTATGCTATATACTAAGGTGAGCCGTGCTCTATTAAAAATAGAGGAGGCTAAAATTTGACTTCCAAGGGGAGGGGGGGGGGTATTAGAGAAGAGCCTTACATAGTTTCAAGTAGAGCAATTGCAATAGAAAATAATAACTGAACATTGTTGTGGTTAACCGAAGATCAATATTTTCGATAAGGCATTTATCGATGTTAACTAAAACCACGACCTAGCACTGTTTTATATGGATATCAAACTCTGCAAGAGTGCAAGTTCTACAGTCATGAAGTATTGCAAAAAGTATTTTCCAACAAAAGCAGTAAAATGTACTGACCTGGTTTGCCCGTGACTGAAGTGCCATACATAAAACTCTTAAAACTGGCAAAGTCGTCTTGCGAATCTCTGCGTAAAAACCTTTGAATTCCAGCAACATACACATTTTCGCAGTTATTAACGCAACTTATGCAGTTGCGAAAAGAAAGCCTGAAAAAATCAGGCTTGCCGGGATTCGAACCCTGACCTCTGCGATACCGGTGCAGAGCTCTAACCAATTGAGCTAACAAGCTAACTGGGAGCTGGTCATTAAATTGGTTCGTAATATACCCGGGAAAGATGAAGATGAAATTATGAATATATGAAGTTCAATCAGACGATGCAAGTTCAACAACAACAGCAATTATCTCAACCGGTGAATTCAGTCACTAAACAATATGGTGAATTATTCCAGCCCCAACTTCAATGTTACACTGGGGAGCCAGTTGTGTCAAATAAAAGTAAAGGAGCCAAACTTCACAAAGCCAGACCAGTTCCGTCTGCTTTACAGTCAAAAGTGGAGAACGCATTGCTGAAAATGGAAAAGACGGTGTGATTGAGAGAGTTACCTCTGCCTTTAGTGCCGCTCCCATTATAGTGGTCGGGAAGAAGGAAAGTGATGAAGTCCGCGTTTGTGGAGATTTGAGCATAACATACAGTGCATGTGCTAATGTGGAGACCTACCCTATGCCTCAGATTGAGGAAATGCATTCAGCATTGAGAGGATACACTGTGTTTTGCGTCCTTGATATAAAGCAAGCCTATCTCCAGGTATCAATTAAAGAATCAGCCATATCTCACAATTAACACTCACATTGGATTGTTTGTATCTAAGACACTGTCATATGGTATCCATTCTGGTCCAGCTACTTTTCAAGGAATCGTGGACAGCTTACTATCTGATATTCCAAAGGTTGTGTGTCGTTTTTATGATATCCTGGTTGCTTGCACAGATGAGGAGGACCACCTTCGCAGACTCTCCCTAGTTTTGGAGTGAGTTTTTAGTGCCGGTTTCAGGCTCAACAAGAACAAGTGCAAATTTCTTCAATCATTAGTGGTTTACATTGGTCACAAGATAGCTGTAGAGGGGTTACAACCCACTGAGGATAAACTTGCAGCCGTCCGTGATGCCCCCAGACCTAAAGATGTTACTGCCTTGAAGACTTTTCTGGGACTCACAATGTTCTATTTGCGTTTCGTGTCTCACCATTCTACTGTGCTAGCACCCTTACACAACCTGCTTAAGAAGGATACCCCTTAGCGGTGGTCCAAAGTTGAAGAAGATGCATTTGTTGCTGCAAAGAAAGTGATACTTGACTAGCAGACTCTGGTGCATTATGATCACCTTTTCCTTTCATGTGATGCTTCATTTTATGGGGCTGGAGCTGTTCTGTCTCATCAAATCAATGGAAAATTTCGGCCTGTGGCCTTTGCTTCTTGTACCTTGACCCACGCCCAGCAAGACTACTCCCAGGTAGAAAAGGAGACTTTCAGCACTATTTTTGAATTAAAACGATTCCGACAGTATTTGTATGGTCGTCCCTTCAAGACGTGAACAGATCACCGACCTTTGCTTACTCTCCTGGGTCCCCAGAAACCTGTCCCTGTTCATGCAGCAGCTTGACTTCAAATGTGGGTTCTTATCCTAGCTTAGCGAGTAACGTGGGAGTACTCCTAGCGAGTACCGTGGGACTGTGGCACATGCAGATGCAGACAGCATGAGTCGTCTTCCTTTACCTCACCTCAGACGTGGTCACCCTGATGTGAAAATGTTGAGTGCTACTTCTTGGATACTGAGGTTGTTACTATTGTGACCAGACAGATGATCAAGAAGAGACCCACGCGGATCCAGCGTTGTCTAAAGTGTACAATTACATCATAAGTGGTTGGCCAAGCGTAGTGGACCCCGCACTTGTACCATTCAAGACCAAACGAGATGAGCTGAGTACCCAACAGGGATGCAAATTATGGGGTGCTCAAGTATTGTTCCTCCATCGCTCCAAGAGGGTTTGCAAGAACTGCATGACACTCATTCCCGGAATCTGTTGAATGAAAGCATTGGCAAGGTCTTACGTGTGGTGGCCCAGTATTGACTCACATTGAAAGAACTGTTTCTTCATGCAGCACCTTCCAGTGTATGAGATGAGATCCTCCTACTGCTCAAATTCATCCCTGGATATTCCTAACCACACCATAGTCTCGCATTCATGTGGACTTTGCTGGACCAGTCTCTGATTGCACTTACTTTATTGTTCTTGATGCCTATAGCAAATTCCTGGAGGTGGTCAAAATGAACAGTACAACAGCTCGAACAACCATAACAGCATTGCGTGACATCTTCAGCAGGCATGGTCTTCCAGAAGTCATTGTGTCTGACAATGGGCCACAGTTCACTGCTAAAGAATTTCAACAGTTTTGTTCTTAGCCTGCGTAGCAAGCGTTTCCATAGGGCCTTCCGCCTGTTGGAGGCATTTTTCGTTTTTTGGCTGCGCAAAAATTGGGGCAAGTGCAACACTGATGGAAGCAGCGGGGAGGGGAGGGGGGGAGGGGAGGGGAGGGGAGGCGAGAAAAGGAAACGCTTGCCCACAAACCCCATGATTTTGAAAAACGCCCCTTTGACACTTACGCAGTTGGATAAATTCACAGTGTGACAGCTGGTGAACAAAGTATTTTACGAATAACAGATCACCGGAGGATACAAATTTACTTCTATCAAAATCAAAACAAACTCTAAACGATCGCTTCAGGATGTGTCGTAATTTCACAGTTCAATTTGGGACTTTATCTCAGCCTGGAAAATCGGGTTTAGTTTCTTCGGAAAACCGTTTCAAAGCATCGCAAACAAAGGACTCTTATGGAACAATTCTCATTGACCTTTGCAGAGTGATTGGAGTGAAAGTTGTTCAAAACTTGGAGCTATTTCCAGACCGTGTGCCTGTGCAATTCTTGTGCTCGAAAAATCCGAAATTTAGGGGCATTATTCGAAGTTATTCGGAGTGCGATAGGTAGCGAGTCTGCTGTTTCCCAAACTCCGTCAAAACAGACTATCCACTTGTGTATTAAAACAGCTGCTCCAAACTCTATCAGGCAACAGTCCTTGTCGCAAGAATGTTCGTGTAGATGCCTCCGTGTCGGAAAAAGTTTGCCGCAAGTCTTTGAGATCTGCCGTCGGATCAGGACAAAAATGATCTTGAGAGGAACTTCAGGTAAAAATAGTGATAGTGAGAAGAATTCCCCGATATCGAGAACCAGTTCGTTGTGTTCATGCGGGTCAAGCGCAATGAACATAACTGATTTGATTGACGGATTTATCACTTGGCAATCAACACTACCATGCCGCGCCAATCAGGAGGCTCCGTTCGTGGACGAACGGGTTTTTCAAAATCGTGGGGTTTGCGGGCAAGCGTTTCGTTGTCTCCTTTCCCCTCCCCCTCCACGTACTTTTTTGCGCCCGCCCCAATTTTCCCGCGGCCAAAAAAGCGAAAAGTGGATCAAACGTGCGGAAAGCCTTACCGAAACGCTTGCTACACAGGCTATTTTGTTCTAACAACGGAATTTTGCACCTAACATCAGCAGCATACAAACTATCCACAAATGGTCAACCTGACAAAGTTGTGCAGATTTTGTAATCGGCCATTAGGCAAGCCCGACTTACTAAAACTGGTGTAGCTACTGTCCTTGCTAAATATTTACTGGATTACCGAAACACGCCACATTCCCTTACCAATGAATCGCCCTTCATGCTTCTCATGGGCAGGAGACTGGGGAACTCGCTTGGATTTGCCAACTCCTTGAGTTGAAAACCAGGCCGAGTCTCGCCAGTACAGCACCATGGTGAGTCGCACTGCATAGAGAGGCCTCCACCAGTTCAATGCCGCTGATACTGTCCTGGCCCGTAATTATAGGAGGGGAGAGAAATGGGTATGTGGGATAATCAATGAGGTCCTAGCACTGCACGAAAAGACAGATTTACCGAGCTTTGTAACTGAAGTAAATATGTGGCAAATTTAGGGCTCTAAATTTGTCACAAATTTGCACGGGCGGCATTGTCGAAGCAAAGACACACACTTGCTCCTGCTGAAATTAGGCGCAAATGTAACGTAAACACGAATTTTGCATCAGATTTGTGTCAGTTTTGCCACCAAGGTAAAGTTTCAAATTTCACATTTATTTGCTGTAGTTTTGCTACCCTTAAAAATTAATACTTTTACGGAGTCCGTAAATCTAAGCAAACACGGTGTAAATCAACTTATTTGCATCAAATTACCATCACTTTTACTTGCGTGGCAAATAAACAAATTTGCATTACTTACTCTCACTTTTACTATTATAGCAATTGTGCCTATTTGCACCAACCTTACGCCAAGGTCAAATCAGGAAATTTAGGTTTATTTACCCCATATTTACTAATGGAGCAAACACACTCATCTCCGAACACGCAAACAAGTGGCGTAAATCAAAGTACTGTCACATTTACTTGAGTAGCAAATAAACAAATTTGGATATCTTCACTTACATTTGCTATCATTAAGGCAATTCTGTTTATTTGCACCAACTTTACACCAAGTCAGCAAATTTAGGTTTATTTATCCCAGAAGTAAATATGGAGCAAATATAACCATTTCCATTTTCGCCAACCTACTCTTTTTTTTATGAAACCCGAAGATTCTCAAGTCATATTTCGTGTACTGTTAATCAGCAAATTTGCCCTAAACAATCCTTTTTGACCTCTGTAAGAAAGTGCAAAAGTATATAAATCACGTATCACGTACTTAAAATGGCGAATTATTTCCCTCCAAACAAATTGCAAATCTTAGTAGTTTTCGTTCTCACATTGGATAATTCAGTCTTGAACGCGGTCAATCAAACGCACTATGGGATTCCAATGGGATAATGATCACGCGCGCGTCATGTTTTCACGCCACACGCAATTTTCGCGCCCGCTTGTGTGTCCTTTGTGCTAATCAACCCCTGGTGGATTTTGGAGGTGGATTCATTAGAAGAACAAAGAAAAATGTTTTCTATGCCAGAGGGACTTTGAATATTACATATCCCAGAAGTGTCCAGACATACAATGATTCAAGAACTCCACGATGTTTGAATTAGCAAGGATGCACAACATTTGCTTAACATTTTGTCTCAATCTGGTAATTATGTTGCATATTTCACAACATTTTCCTAAATCTTTTCGTCTCAAAATGCTTATTATGTTGCATATCCCAAAAGTGTTCAGGCATATGGTGATGCTAGGACTCCAAGCTGAGTCAGCCAGAAAGGATATTCAACATATCTAAAATATTGCCGCTGAACAGGGTAAGGTTTTTTGGCCTCTCTGTCCTGTACAGGGTATATAATTTTTTGCGAGTTTGTCCCAAACAGGGTATGAACGCGTCCTAAACAAGGTATGGCTGCACGATTGTCACCGTTGTCACTTATACGTACCCAGTCATAGATCAGAAACCTGACTTTTGCCGCCCAGTCTCTAAAATACTGTAAAATTGTCTCGAACGTGAAGCAAGTGGGTATCTTTTTTCAATTGTTCCAAACAGGGACCTAAAATGGAGGGTGTTGTCCTAAACGGGATTGGAATTTTACGGTTTTTTGTCCTAAGCAGGGTCAGGGTATCAGATCTTCAGCGGTACCCCTACACCCAAACATGAGTCAAGTACCACCCCCGGAAAACATTATTGCTTTGACAAATGAAATCTGTATCTTTCTTTACGTTTTCATTCTCTTTCAAATGAGCATTTTCTCATTAAAACCATTTTACAGAAGTGCCAGTCATGAAAGATCAGCATTTTTTGTTTGCAATAGGCTTCACTGACTGCCTAAAGATGACTGCATCTTTGCAGTGGGTTTCCTAAAAATGACCACTTTTGAAAACCCAACAGTGAATACTAGAACAAACAGAAAATGTCACTCATCTTTTGTCACATTCGATTTGTGACTGCGATGCATGAACTTGGCTAATGAAATTCCTTTCTTCTGACATGTTGCACTTACAAAAGGTTTTTCTCTAGATTTCAAATGAGATCTTGACTTTGGATATTGCTTCCTGGCTTTAAGCCTTTTGTTTTTCACTTATCTTATTCATTGCTTTCAATTTTGAAAAATGTGAAACACAGAACTGTTTGTACTAAAATCTGCCAGTCATGAAAGATCAGCATTTTTTGTTTCCAATAGGCTTCACTGACTGCCTAAGGATGACTGCATCTTTGCAGTGAGTTTCCTAAAAATGACCACATTTTGAAAACCCAACAGTGAATACTAGAACAAACAGAAAATGTCACTCATCTTTTGTCACATTCGATTTGTGACTGCGACGCATGAACTTGGCTAATGAAATTCCTTTCTTCTGACATGTTGCACTTAAAAAAGGTTTTTCTCTAGATTTCAAACGAGATCTTGACTTTGGATATTTCTTCCTGGCTTTAAGCTTTTTGTTTTTCACTTATCTTATTCATTGCTTTCAATTTTGATACGTATGAAACACAGAGCTGTTTGTACTAAAATCTGCCAGACATGAAAGATCAGCATTTTTTGTTTGCAATAAGCTTCACGGACTGCCTAAAGATGACTGCATCTTTGCAGTGGGTTTGCTAAAAATGACCACATTTTGAAAACCCAACAGTGAATACTAAAACAAACAGAAAATGCCATTCATCTTTTGTCACATTGACTGTAACAATGAATATCTGCTTTACCGACACACACTTAATTATAAGACACTCTGTTATAATCAACTGTTCATTGTTTGGACAATCTTTCAACCTTGGGCATTATCCATACCAACTGCTGAAAGGGGTTGATTTGCTAAATAACACTCATGCCAGAAAAAAGTGTGACCACTTTTGTGGATTATTGCCTGGATTTTAAGTTCTCTTAAGTGACCGCTCAGTCAACACTTAACAGTGCTGCATGTTGTATGGTTGCCACCAGACAACGGTACAAGAGAGAGAGAGTGTGGAACTTATCAACTCTGCCTCCCACATTTCTTGCATTCTGATTGGCCAGGTGAAACAAATCCCATCTTGAAGTTGTCAGAAAGATGTCAAAAAGTTGTCACAAACTAATGAAAAACTTTGTCTGGTGGCAAGGGTACAGCAAGCAGCACTGTAATAAAACTACTCACTTTTTGGGCAAATTCAGAGTAATACATAGCATAAGCACTAATGGTTCATTGACTTGTACATGCGCGATAATCTTGTATAAAAATTAATATTTTTGCTACAGTACTATTGGTGACCATCAACATATGCCAGGCTTTATGCTAAAAGCTCTCATAAGCGACCACCCTCTTCTGTTGTACCTCGTGGTCCCTTAAATAAGAGCTCCTTCTCATGAGCGGCAAGCTCTAGCTGCGACCACTTTTCGGAATTCCAGAGGTGGTCGCTGATGTGAGCTTTGACTGTACTGAAACCTGTAATATTCACAGTAGAATATATCTATAAAAGACAGTCACATGACTTCTTGTGCAATTTGATCATGAGATAAGACTGGCAATATTCCTAGAAAAATTTGTAGTGCTCAAATTTGCATTCAAATGTTGCGGCTTCTTACACAACATGCAAGCCTAAATGAAGTGGCCGGGTATTCTGAAATTGCTCCCAATAGCGTTCCCTTATATTAGGCCCTTTGGAAAGCTCAAGATGATATTAGTAGGACCAATGGTCAAATACAAAATAAAGTAGTTTGTCAACTTACCAGTTTCAACAGCGATGCATTTCATCATGCACTGACGAATTCCTTTTTTGTTCGGATGAGACGTGGACATTTTTGCTAATGACCGGGGCTGGTGATCCAAGTCGAAACGTGGGCTACCCGTATGTAGCTTCCATTTTGCTAAAACTGCACAGTGGAAAGGCTATTTTCGTGCGCTGGGTGAACCTGATACATCCGAAAGTTAGAAACAGCACCGTTTTCATTTTACCAGGAACAAGAAACGTACAAAACTATAAAATATAACATGTAGCCATAGCCCTTGCTTTCACAACATCCGCGCCAAAATTCGTCAAGTTCCGCGCGATATTCGCCCGCGATACTTTTGGACAGTTGCAGCGTCAAAGGAGTGTGAAGTTTCCGGAGTCCCCCTGGGAAGATCGAAGGAATAGGTGGTATGAATTTATTAGGTTTAACCTTGATTCTCTCTTCTCGAGAAAAGGATGGGTAACTTTGTTCAAATTGCTACTTTTTGATAGGGATGACATTTAAAATTTCTAAGCAAATTGAGATTGTGCTTATCGTCCCTCCCCTCCCCTCCTCTCTCTTTTCAAGTTAATTTATTCTGTGAAAGCCGTTATAAAAATTATGCTATGCGCGCGCAGCCCTAGCTGGTAGGCGTTTATTTCAAGCCTGAAACAGAAGGACTTCGTTTCATTTCGTAACAAAATGGTAGAAAATAGCGAGGTTCAAGTCGTAAAAGCAGTTCACAGAGGTCAGAATGAAGGACCAGAAGCCGACGGGTGTCTAAGAAACTGTTTCACAATGTTCTGGCGATTCCACGGTTGACACTGGAACGATGGAACCGAACAACCGACCTTCAAGGTTAGTGTGAATTGTGTTCAATGATTTCCCCTAACCTCAACCGGTTTCTCCGCCAGTACCGGTCAGCGGTACTTGGTTGTACACGCGACTAGCCCTCACGCTTCTCTCTCGATCGGCCATCTTGGTTCTGTTGTATCAGTCTTGTTCAGTTTAGTTTCGCGGGATTAAAGCCATTTATCTTCACGGTTCGTGCCTTGGTTCTTCTTATTAACTACCCCAACTGGCGTGGTGGCAGCGTGTGTACGACCCGAGCCATTATTTCCGTTGCAAGCCACTCGTAAACCTACGATAGAGCCAAAACAGTGTAACACTTCGCTGTGACAACACGTTCCAAATACCACACAACATGGCATCTACCCACAGGGCACCGAAACAGTGGTGTCTTTCTAAGGTCGAAACTATAAACAGCTTCGAGAACTGGAAGCAGAACTTAATCTACACGTTATCTTTGGACAGTAACTTCGCTCCATTCTTAGCTGAGGGAGTTACGTGGCGTAAGAAGACTAAAGCCCAGCCATTGAGAGGTTTCGTGGACGATGGCGAATCTGTATCGGCCTCTAAACGTCTCACCGCGCGGCAGAAGACCAATTTCCTCGAGCTGATGCTAGGACAGATCGCGAATTACTGCCCCATTATTTCAAGAAGCACCCTAGTGAAAAACTCGACCTCCCTCGAGTTCATTTGGCAGACCATTAGAGAGCACTTTGGTTTTCAAGTCACAGGCGCTCATTTCATTGACTTCTCTGACATACACCTTGCTGCCGACGAGCGTCCCGAGGATTTATACCAGCGATTAATGGCCTTCGTCGAGGATTCCCTACTTCGAACCAACAGCCTCAGCCATCATGGCGAGCAGTTAACAGAGGACGAGGAGCTGACACCGACACTGGAGAACCTAGTGGTGCTCACATGGCTAAAGCTCATCCATCCCAGCTTGCCCAGACTCGTCAAACAAAGATACGGCACGGTGTTGAGATCTCAAACCCTTGCATCCATCAAACCCGAAATATCTCAGGCACTTGCTTCCCTCTTGGATGAAATTCGTGCCTCTGACGATGCGAAAATCCTCCGCACAGCCGTCTCTACTGAATACCGTCGCCCCACTCAGAGTAGTAGGGTTGCGTACAAGCCCACGTCTAGCCGAAGACCGCGTCAAGACAAGACTTGTCCCTTATGTCAGCAGGCTGGCCGCTCCGAAGTACGTCACTTCCTGAGTGAGTGCAAATACCTCCCTGACACTGACAGGCGCTACATTGTCAAAGCTAGACAGATACTCGGCATCCTGGACGACGAATCAGAAGCTGATGACAACCTAGACACTGGCTTGCCTATTTGTGACGCCGAAGGTGAAGAACCTAGCTCAGGTGCCGTAGCCTACCGAGTCCAGACCCGTCAGTCCCCATATATGGATGTATTCCATGGTCACCACGTCATCCGAGTGACGATTGACAGCGGCGCGACCGGCAACATGATCCGCTACTCTCTAGTAAAACGTCTAGGATTCCAGATCGTACCTAGTGCCCAGTCTGTCCACCAGGCCGATGGCTGTGCCAAACTACACGTAGTTGGTGAAACACGGATCTCTTTCACACGCGACAACAGAGAATTCAAGTTTGAGGGCCTTGTTGTAGAAAACCTAGATGTTGATGTCCTCGCTGGTACTCCCTTCATGGAGTTAAATGATATTGCTGTCCGCCCCGCTAAGCGTGAAGTGACCCTTAGCGACGGCACAACATACACATATGGATCTACCACTACAACAGAAGTCAACACTGCTGCTCGCCGAGCATTCGTACTCCGTGCCCCTACTCCGTCACAAACCATCTGGCCTGGAGAGTTCCTGGAAGTCCAGCTTCCCGACGGTGCCCAAGCTGACTCGGAGTATGCTATTGAGCCACGCACAGATGCACCGAGTGCCCGCAGGCTCAAGCTCTCTCAAGTATGGCCCCCTCCGAGCATTGTCTCAAGCGTTGCCGGAAGAATACGCATTCCTAACACGTCAACTGTGCCTCACACACTCAAACGCAATGAGCACTTCTGTCAAGCCAGTCCTGTATTTGAACCCACAGAGGAAGCCACACCAAGCCCACCTCACAATCTACTAGCACCTCAGCCGGCCACAAGTCTTCACTCCTCCCCCGTGCAGATTGACCCTGATAATCTCCTCCCGCAGAAGACAAGAGTCCAATTTCAGTCGTTATTAAAAGAGTACGATGTGGTCTTTGACCCCAACTTTAAGGGTTACAATGGTGCTGTGGGCCCCTTCACGGCCAAGGTAAACATGGGCCCAGTTGAGCCACCTCAGCGAAAGGGCCGCCTTCCTCAGTATGCACGTGGAAAGCTTGTGGAGCTCCAAGAAAAATTTGACAAGCTGGAGGAGCTTGGCGTGTTTAAGCGCCCTGAGGATATTGGCATCTCAGTGGAATACCTCAACCCATCGTTCTTAGTCAAAAAACCAAACGGTGGATCTCGTCTTGTCACAGCCTTTGCGGATGTTGGACGTTATAGCAAGCCACAACCCGCCTTACTGCCAGACGTTGACTCAACATTGCGCCTTGTCGCTCAGTGGAAGCACATCATCGCCACCGATCTTACAAGTGCATTCTACCAGATACCCCTGGCACGTGAGTCGATGAAGTATTGTGGTGTCGCCACCCCCTTCAAGGGAGTTCGTGTTTATGCACGTTCTGCAATGGGTATGCCCGGCTCTGAAACTGCTTTGGAAGAGGTCATGTGCCGTGTACTTGGCCATTTGCTGCAGGATGGTGTCGTCGCCAAAATTGCAGACGATTTGTATTGCGGTGGCAACACTCCCCAGGAACTGTTCCAAAACTGGAAAAAGGTCCTCCAGGCTCTCTATAAGTGTGATCTTCGTTTGTCTGCGTCCAAAACGATCATCAACCCCAAGTCAACCACCATACTCGGATGGATTTGGAGTTCTGGTACCCTCACAGCCAGTTCCCACCGTGTCAACACCCTTGCTTCCTGCCCCGAGCCAGACACAGTTGGCCGTATGCGTTCCTTCGTTGGGGCGTACAAGGTTCTTTCCCGTGTGATTCCACAATGCTCGACCTACCTTGCCCCACTAGATGATGCAACAGCCGGCCGTCAGTCAAAAGAAGCCATTGTATGGACCGATGAGCTACGGAGCTCATTTCACAATGCTCAGCGTGCTCTCTCTTCCGCCCGCACAATCACCTTACCCAGACCCGATGACCAATTGTGGATCGTGACCGACGGCGCAGTAAGAGAACCTGGTTTAGGCGCCACCCTGTACGTGACACGCAAAGGCAACTTACACCTAGCCGGCTTCTTCAGTGCTAAGCTTCGGGGAGCACAGACAGCATGGCTACCGTGTGAAGTGGAAGCCCTCTCCATTGCAGCTGCGACAAAACACTTTAGTCCCTATATTGTCCAATCTTCTAAGAACACATGCGTTCTCACTGACAGTAAGCCTTGTGTGCAAGCATATGAGAAGTTATGCCGTGGTGAGTTCTCTGCAAGTCCTCGCGTCTCAACCTTCTTGTCTGTTGTCAGCCGGTACCAAGCCTCTGTCAGGCATGTCTCAGGGTCTGCAATTCTCCCATCTGACTTCGCTAGCCGGAACGCTCCCCCCTGTGAGGAGGAATCCTGTCAGGTGTGCTCCTTCATCCTGCGTACCAAGGAATCTGTCGTCCGCATGTCATCTGTCCAAGATGTTCTGGATGGAAATGTACGACTCCCCTTTACCAGCAGGCCTGCCTGGCTAGCAATACAGTCCGAGTGTCCTGATCTGCGCCGCACCCACTCCCATCTCGTCCAGGGTACAAGACCATCCAGGAAACTGACCAATGTCAAGGATGTGAAGAGGTACTTGCAAGTTGCATCAGTCGCATCTGATGGCCTTCTCGTCGTGAAGCGCCATGAGCCCTTGTCTCCTTCCCGTGAGTGCATTGTTGTCCCTCGCCAGGCCCTGGACGGACTGCTGACTGCACTCCACATCCAGCTCAACCACCCGTCCAGTCACCAGCTTAAAACAGTGGTCAAACGTTACTTGTATGCCCTAGATATTGACAAGGCCATTGCGAACATCTCCGATGGCTGTCATTCCTGTGCCGCTTTGCGTCAGACACCTACCGTACGTGTAGAGCAATCCACTTCCTCACCACCCGACTCAGTGGGTCAGTCCTTTGCAGCTGATGTCATTAAGCGTTCTCGGCAGCTTATCTTAGTCCTCCGAGAGACCGTAACATCGTACACTTCCTCCCAACTGCTTCAGGATGAACGACACCAAACCTTACGCGATGCATTAATACAACTCTGCATCCAAATGCGCCCCATGGATGGCCCGCCCGCAATAATCCGAACCGATCCAGCTCCCGGATTCAAGGCGCTAGTGAATGACAAGTCCCTACACCAACACAGGATCACACTTGAGCTGGGACACGCCAAAAACCCCAACAAGAATCCGGTTGCAGAAAGAGCCATTCAAGAGCTAGAGTTTGAGCTGCTTCGCGAAGAACCACTGGGTGGAGCTGTTTCATCCCTCACCTTAGCCGTAGCCACAGCCGCCTTAAACTCGCGCATCCGCTCCCGCGGACTGTCGTCCCGAGAGATGTGGACCCAAAGAGACCAGTTCTCCAATGCTCAGATACCCCTAGGTGACAACAACCTAATAGCCACCCAACACGAACAGCGTCGTGCCAACCACCAGTACAGTGAGCGCTCCAAGGCCCCCCTGAGACAACCCAGGCCTCCCCCCCTGATTGATGTTGGCGACTTGGTGTACCTTCACTCCGACAGAAACAAGTCTCGGGCTCGAGACCGATACCTTGTCGTGTCTGTTGACCCCCCGTTTTGTAACATCAAGAAGTTCGTTGGGTCCCAGCTGCGCAGTTCATCGTATCGTGTGAAGTTATCTGAATGCTTCAGGGTCCCAGTCACCACGTCTGACCCCTCAGCTTTCCTTAGACGCCATTCCGAAAACTCTGCTAATGAAGATGACCTACTCCCGGAGCCGAACCCTCCACCGTCTCCACCTGACATTCCTGATGCCATCTCAGCGCCCGCCTTCCAAAGCAGCACACCCACGCAGGAACTGGAACCACCTGTCCTTCCTGGACCTCCATCCGAGAGCCTTACTGACCAGGCACCCCACGATGTGGACGTACGTCAGGAAACCGCCCCCGAGCCCGTGGATTTTAACCCATCACCAGACAATGGACCACGGCGAACCTCACGTTCATGCCGCCCACCTGCTCGCTTTGCGGATTACGTCACTGACTTTTGATTATGACTTTTGATTATGTTCTGGACCTCGCACAAATGCGATTTATCTAGTATTGACATTCTAAGTTCCAGTTAGACTAGGATATCAGAAATGTACTTGTTGTCCTGCTCGTTTCACTTAGTTTTAAGGCTAAAGAAAAGAAGAGTTGCGCCAGTACCGGTCAGCGGTACTTGGTTGTACACGCGACTAGCCCTCACGCTTCTCTCTCGATCGGCCATCTTGGTTCTGTTGTATCAGTCTTGTTCAGTTTAGTTTCGCGGGATTAAAGCCATTTATCTTCACGGTTCGTGCCTTGGTTCTTCTTATTAACTACCCCAACTGGCGCTCTGAAACCCAGAGCAAGTCATGAATACTCAACAAATTGTGCAGCTCCCTATTTACGTTTTAAACAAGTGTTGTTTTGCTGCAACTACAGGACGTGTGAATGAGCGTATGGTGTACGTGCATGTAATGTTTTTATACACAGTACAGCATTTGCATGAAACCCCTTCGACTGGCAGGCTAACAGAGATTATTACTTTAAAAGAAAAGTTGCGTTTTAGTGTTGTTAAGCTTTTCATTCAGACTGAATATTACAAAAATAATATTCCTCAGTTGCTGTTGCCAGGCACATGCTCAAAATACCGGTAACTGTATAGTCACTCAATAGAAATTGATATCAGATAATTATCAATTAATTATCATTTTCTGATTGCTAGTAATTGGTTTTGGCAGTCAAACTTATAGAACAATCACTTAAAAAGCCATCTTTAGTGATTTCAGTTGCACAGCTTGCCTTCTTCAAGTGGGGCCAGAGGTGTTGCTTGAACTTTTAATAGTCGCTTGGGACTAATGCACAAGTCATTTGAAACCCCCGGTAACCCCCCCGCTCAGGCATGGCCAGGGTAATGAGGGAACTTTCACTTCATATTCACTCCATTTTCGTCCCCCGGTAGACGGGGAACACGCAAGAAATCACGGCCTTAGCCTCCCTGGCCGGGGAATAAGCGGGGCAGTTACTCCATGGTCAGCGGTTTTCGTTTTCATGCTGCATAGTAATTTTGCATACATTATCATCACTCCTTTGATTGAACGATCAAAGCGAATTGCAAAGCGAAGCGCTACAAAGCTGCAAATTAAAATGCTCTGTGAAACGTCTTTCTGCCTTTCCAGTTTAAAAGGCCCTTGTAGCCGAAGATTTCTTAAGTCTAGTAAGGAAAGGTGGGCATATTTTCAATGATACTGTATAGAGATTAAAATATTATGCATTTAAACTCACTGACTTGACCTATCGATGAACAAGTTAAGCTATTAGCAATGTTAATATTAATGATTGAGTTATGCGTTGTTTTGTGTTATTTTGATTAGTGTCTAACTGGGGATTGCTTCTTTATGACCTACTTTCATTTTGACAAGAAATACATTTGTTAAGCTTGAGTTATTCTAACTTCAGAAGACTATTGCTAAAACATGAGTTGTAATTTGTTGTGATCTTGCATTTTCTGACATCAAGATGTAAAATAGAAAGATTATGTTGAAATAGTTGTCTTTTCTTGTCCATGGAGGGGTTTCAAGTGTTGCCTCACAATGTTTTCATTTCATGGCTATCATCATATTTGTCATCCCTTGTTACAAGTTGACATTTAAAAGGGAGTACCCTGTTTGTTGGACATACATGTATGGGGGTGGGGAGTTCACCATTCACTTTTCCCCTGGGGACCGGGGAATTCACTGGCTTTCATTTGCATAAAAAGTGAATGCCCTGGTCATGCCCGAGGGGTGGGGGGGGAGGGGGAGTTTGGGGGTTTTAAATGACAGGTGCATAGTAGTCTTTGCCTCAATCTACTGTTTAATTTTGTCTATTGAAATTATTTTGTCTCTATGTTTTGATGTTTATTTTGGAAGGAAGATAGCCCTAAGAAGTGACCTTGTTTTTGATTTGTGTGTTTTTGTTAAAAGTCTGAACTTCTGGGATCTATGGCAATTAATAACAAGCATTCTTCATTGCTATCAGCAATCTGAATTAATAAAAATAACAAACCATTTTCTTCATTGATTCTCACTGATTGCTAAAATCATTTGAAATCATTCATTGATATTGTTTACTCTTGATTGTTGTTTTGTGACTTTCAAAATTGCTCTTTTAAAAATGTGTCTACTTTAGTTTTTCCCACAGTACCGGCCTCCACTGTAGAGCAAAGTAAATATTTGTGTGCAACTAAAGGCTAATTTACATGCTGCGACTTGTCAGGCCGATTTGTCGGCCACGACAAATCGGGGAGTGAATCAGCGCCTGTGAATGGCAATCCGATGGGGGCGCGACTCCAATCCGACAAGCCGGCCGATTCAGAAAAATCTGTGACCGCTTCACAGATTTTCACGTGTCGGGCCCGATTTTAAGAACGAAAACGCAACCTACAAAAGAATTGGGGCAAAACAAATTATATCTGCAGTATTTTAGCTGAAAACAAACTAACTATCTAGCACCTACCATTTTATTTTCCAAAACGTTTTATAAAGAAGCTTTTACTATAAAAAAAATGCATGTGCAGTGCTTGCACTGTACATAAACCAATTCGCTTCCCGATTTATCGTGGCCGACAAATCGCAGCCTTAAAATGCAATAGTATGACATGTATCTTTTAGTTATCATGGTTTAGTTTGACTGCGTTGTGTCTTCACAGAAAAAAAAAGACAACAGCATTGGGCAACAAATTAAAATTAGTCAAGACGGACAAGAAGAACAAGTGCATGGAAAGCAGGGATTATCTGCTGAACATTACGTCTCAAAGGCAGACACCAACGATGATTTTTAGATCCAAACTGTTATCTTACAAGTGTAAGTACTATGCACTAGCACAGCTCAGAATGGGACACATTTGACTACAACTACCAGAATCCTTCAGTTTTTCTTTTCAGATTAAGGGTTACCAACATGCCAGCCAGTCGCACGAGCAACACAAACATGTAAGTCCACAATTCTGAAGAAAAAGGCTGAGGGTACAGCTGTAGAAATGGAGTGTTTCTTGCATGCAATGCTGAAGAAAATTGAGAAATTCAATTGAGTCAGCAAGTCCACAGCGGTCAAACACTTTATGGAAGCCTAAGCAAACTGTCATATAACAGTTGCTGAGTTCAGCAGTGTACATGTACATGTACATGTAAGAACATTGTATGTCGTGCTCGATTTAGATGTTTTGACTTACTCTTACATCTGTTGCACCACTGCAAATCCACCTATTTAGACAGTACAAGTTGTATGCAACATGCTGACAAAAAGCCTACTGCGCTCGTTGTTTTATGTGAATCAAAGCTACATTTTTATCATGACTGTTGCCATGACAAAAACAAAACAAAACAATTCCAGGATAAAGACAGATAAATTAAAGAGCAATCGAGAAGAGAAATGACCTTCATAATCAATGAAATTGCTGCCTCACTGGTCTGAGTAATCGAAGATAGGGAAAGAAAACTACAGTAGGATTAATATTAATATTATACTGTGCCTTGCATGTGACTATGTGCCTTGCTTCTTGCACTCTTGGCTCGCTAACAAACATGCCTCACTGACTCACTCATTGTTCATACACCCAAATTAGGTCCATTGTCATTAAACTTCATTGGGATTACACAATTTTAATAAGAAAGGAAAAACTAATTTGATTGTGGTAGTTGTAGTCAAATGATGCCATCATGCAAATGTCCCACAATTGTTAATGAAACAGACTATGCCAATCCAAAAAAAGAACACAATCCTTATGCTTGCACTGTTCCTGGAGACGCTAAACCCTTTACATTTTCAAAGAAAAACTGCTGAACAACAAAAATTGGTTCTAAAGTAGTCAATATTTGGCCTTGTTAATGCAATTCCATAGAAAGCAACCTAATAAGCTAGCATGTGTGGGCTGTGTTTGGGCCCACACATTTCTTTTGGTTCATTTAGCATGTGTACATGTGCTGTGCCCAGTTCCCTCTTTGATCACAATTTGAAGGTATCGTGGTTGTTGTATTTAAAGTGGCATGTTTGGTCATTTCCTGTGGTTCTAAGGGTGTGTAGGTTGCAAGACCCAAAGATTTGAATGATTTTTAATCATAAAACAAACTACTGGATTTCATTTCATGTATTGAATAAGACTTCTGGGTAAGCTCATTTTGGACTTGTTTTGCTGCATACAACTACCACGATGCACCAATGGCATGTTTATAGAGGGAACTGAACATTCAAAAATTATTCATTTTCACTTGAGTATTCACTAAGATGTTTTAATAATTCTTCAATCAAATGAAGCATAAAATTATGGCTACTAATTGACTGAGGTCAGGCTGGATGGGAAAATATACAGCTCTTGATCTTGGTGCACAAACCTTTGCTTCCCAGTTGTCAACCCCAAGGCCTTCCATCAAATGTTTCCCACCCAGCCTTCTCATTCAGTTAACAGGTCATTGGGATCAGTGTTCATATGAAAAACTAACTGCTCAGCTGCCTACTTTACAGTTCTTGTCATAACATCATTCAAGCATGTAAGTGAAATTTAGCACAAAGTGCTTATTGGAGACACTGTTTTTTCACTACATTACTACACTAGCCTGATAATAAGCTCGTCCACTAAAATTTAATGTCATTATATATACATGTAATGCATCAGTCAGTTCCAGCAGTGCCCATCCCCCCCCCTCCCCCACTCGCAGGCATGAGTGGGGCATTTTTCCTATTGTCCCTCATGGGGCCAGGCATTAGTCTACCCCAGGGCATTTGCCATCCCATGATTTTCATGTCACAGTACTGTAACTTCCTTTTAATGATAACTTCATTGGGCAAGTTCAATTTAGCTTTGATTACTAGAATGAAAGTAAGCCCAAAAACTAAGAAATTAACATACATGTATTTTTTTTTACCTTACCTGGGGGCATTTGCCAGGTTGTTCCTTAAAAATCCTAACGCCCAGGGGTTGACCTGGTGAAGGGGGGAATGGGCACTGCTGGAAATGACTGATTCATAATTAATTGCTGCTGGTGCACTTAGTTGTAAGGAGTGAAAAGTGCATTCTGTTGAAGAATCTCTTACCTGTAAGACATTCAGAAAATAGATCAGGGCACAGTTGCTTAAAACAGGATTAAGCTAACCCAGGGTTAGTATCAGTTTTGAATTCAAGTTTGTAGCTTATGATGTGGATACCTGTTAATTCTTTTTGTTCAAACTACAACTAAAAATAAGCAGTGGAAACGGTTTCAAAAAAAGAGATAAAGAATCATTTGTTAAACCTTTTACTCCTGTGTTACAATGTAGCTTTAACCAGCTTTCAAACAACTATGCAGTTTAGCTCTTGCAAAGCTTTCCAGTGAAACATATGACTCTGCTTTTCCCACCCTTACATGTACTTTGTTGACGAAAGTGTCATTGGTTGGGCAAATTTAGTATTCTTACACTTAAGGTGGCAGTTTTTACAAAAGAGAAATTGATTAGTTATGACACTTTTACCTAGTAATGAAAAAATAAGAATTTGTTGGTCACCACTGATTACAATTCAAGAAACTGATCGTTTTGTGTTATAGTGTGCTGTTAGTTTTGTGACCACAAAAATTGATTTGATATTGTACATTTGAATTAATAATTGCAAGTAGAACTGTACTTGAAATAGGGAACTTGGGTGCATTAGTTGATATACAAAAACTTTGGTGGTAATACATGTATTTAGCTCTTAAAATTATCTTTACGGTCAGCTAAATTAACTGTTCCTTCTAAAAAGACTAACACTCCCTGAAATAAGAATAAATATTGGCATTTTGCTGAACGTGCTTTAGAGTACAGTTGTTGTCGAGGTTATTGTTAAGTTTTGCCTAAAAGAGCAAGCAAATGTGACCAACGGAAAGCAAATCTGACCTTTTTGTCATATTTCCTATTCAGGTAAAACCATCTTTTCGTGCAGTATATACACTGTATTTGACCGTGCTTCATAATTACTTTTGGGTGAATTTGTCTTAAATGTGTACAAATTTATCACGTTTGCTACGGTATGTAAATATGGAGCAAAGACCTGTATTCACCTTCTTTGCTTCACTGGTAAATGTGGCCCAAACACGAGATTTGATTCATGTGCAAATATGACCAAAGAAAAAATTAACATGGCATTTCCTTCATATTTGCTATCCATGTAAACATCTAGTAAAAGCGGTATTTACCATCTTTGTTTTGTTTATAAATGTGGTGCAAACACGTCATTTGATTTATGTGCAGATATGGCCAAAGTAAAGCAAACATGGCATTTGCTTCATATTTGTTATCCATGTAAACATCGAGTAAACGCGGTATTTACCATCTTTGCTTTGTTTGTAAAAGTGGTGCAAACACGTCATTTGATGTACGTGCAGATATGGCCAAAGTAAAGCAAACATGGCATTTGCTTCATATTTGCTATCCATGTAAACATCGAGTAAACGCGGTATTTACCATCTTTGCTTTGTTTGTAGATGTGGTGCAAACACGTCATTTGATGTACGTGCAGATATGGCCAAAGTAAAGCAAACACGGTATTTGCTTCATATTTGCTGTCCATGTAAACATCGAGTAAACGCGGTATTTACCATCTTTGCTTTGTTTGTAAATGTGGCGCAAAGACGTCATTTGATTTACGTGCAGATATGACCAAAGTAAAGCAAACATGGAATTTGCTTCATATTTGCTGTCCAGGTAACTATCGAGTAAACGCGGTATTTACCAACTTTGCTTTGCTTGCAAATGTGCTCCAAACACAAAATTTAACTGATGTGCAAATATTATCAAAGTACAGCAAACATGGTATTTGGTTCATATTTGCCACCCAGGCAAATCCATCTTTTGGGGCAGCAAATATTTAATTTCACTTCATAATTACTGTAGGAGTAAATCCGTCTCAAATGTGTACTTCCTGTTCACATTTGCTACGTTGCATAAATATCGAGTAAACGCGGTATTTACCATATTTGCTTTTCATGCAAATGTGGTGCAAACATGACATTTGAATTTGACCAAATATGATCAAATGTAATCATTTATGGTATTTACTTCATATTTGCTGCGATTTTGCTATCCTTGTAAATCCGTTTTTTCGTGCAGTGTAGGTTCCCGACATTACGTGGTCAAGGTGGCAGGTGGTTTGTGGTTAGGACATGTAGACCAACTTCTGAGTCGCCCTGTTGAAGTCACCCCTGCGTCTAATTCTTCAGAGTTTGAACACCACTCTGTGCCACTTGAGATGCCCTCCAATATGGATCAATCAGGCGACATGACTCCCTGACTGAACTATTCCATCCCCACCTGTTTCTCCTACGTCAACGCTGGATGAGATCCCTTTGACTGGCAATAGTGAAGAGTTTCGCCTTGAAAGCCAGTTAACAGGAGTTTCCAGACATCTTGCTGATTTGCACTTTGCCAATGTAACTCTAACTAGTCCCTTGTCAGAGAATTCCGATTCTGCCGATGTTGATGATACTTTGCTAGCTCGCCCCAGTTTCCCTGGTGAAAATCTCATGGTACTAATACCGAAAAACGTTATCCTACTAGGGCAACACGTAGGTCACCAATCTACTTGAAAGATTATGAATTGAAGTGATGATACAAGTTGACTGTTAATACTGAGAACTGACTCCCTAGAGATTAAGAAACTGTTTGCTTTCCTTTTGAAGATCGAGATGTTATATCATAGGTCCTTTTATGTAATAAGTTTTGTTATCCGCTTGTGCAGTAGCCGGTCATGAAGGGAGCAGATTAAAACGTGTTCAGTTTACATGCCTCGTGTTCATTCTGCGGTCTTGCTGAGATACAATTCACGGGTTACAACAACACCCCCCCCGGACTATCTAGAGAAGATCTACTGTAGCACAGCTACAATCAGCCAGAAGACTTTCCCACAGGTCCAGGTCACGGAAACGGAGATGATTTAAAACACTAACTCTGGGCTGAGGAACCATTTCTGGAGAAGCCAGGAGGGGGGTTGGGGGGGGGGCAAGAAAAGGGCTGGGCTCCCTACGAAAAAGAGCAGACAGGAACAGGACCACTAAACTGCATGTACATATCAAAGAAAATACACGCCAAACGAAAGGCTTGCAACCATAAACCAAACACTTGACTTAGTGAGGGTTTCCACGCCCTCCACTCAGAGCTCCACATTCTCGACCGGACTGAAAAGGCACTGAAACGATACAATAACCCCAAAATTCCGTGATTAAAATGGTATCCCCTCGTGTAACAAGACGGACATCCCAGCACGCGCGAAATATAGCAGCAAATATCTCCGACTAAAGTTGTATTTCTACCATCACAAAGGTGAAACTTCCAGCACTCATGAAACGAACACAATCTAAAGCTATAAAGCGGTATCTACTCGCTGCAGCACGCAAACCACAAGCATCTGCAAAACAAATAACGACAAATATTTCTCGCTATAAGCAGGCGGTATCTTCTTGCTTACAAGCGGAAACTTCAAGCACTTGTGAAACAACAAATGCATAACAACACAACATATACTCCTCGCCAAAAAGTCCAGCACCCGCAAAACGAAAAAATAGCTGAAATATTCCTCGCTATAAACAAGCTGCAATTTTCGTCAAAAAAGTTTTGGGACACCAAAAGAAATCCTGCCTATTTTACATGAATTTCAATTTTTTAACTCAATCACGCTTTAACCGGACTCCACGCCTCCCCCCCCCCCCCTAAACAATGTTGTGTTACAGGTAAATTGATTGTGGATGGGAAAATCAACATTGTACAGGGGGGCGGGGGTTTTTCTACAGAATTGTCCTTGGCAATTACTTAGATGTGAAGGTGTCCCAATATTAATGTGGGTTTGTCTTCAGTTGATTTTTCAATTTGTTGGACTTTTCACTTCAGTAAGTGCGAAATATGGCCCAACTGGTTTTATTTAAGGTGTTTCGATACAGTTTTTTGGGGACCATACCTAACTTTTTGAATCGGCTCTTAGACAGTCCTTTCCTTGTCGGATCAAAATGAAATTTGCAATATTTGTTGGTTTTGGATTGAACTTTAGCGTGGTTCACATTTTGTGAAAATCGATATTTCCATGACAACGATAAACAAAAAACCTCGAAAACACTAAAATTGAAATTTTCCGCGATCCAGATTTCACTTTGAAAAGCAAATACTAACATCTTAAACTGTGGTGTATGGCAAACAAAATACACAAGAACAAAAAAATTCTGTATGTTTGTTTTGAAGTAAATCGCAAACATTTCCAACCTTAGTTTTTGCATAGTAATAGTAAATGCACCGAAAAATAATCAATGCTTTAATGAAATGGCTCGAAAATACTTTCAAAATGTGTCGTTTACTTACTATTTTACGCCTAGAAAGTTTTGTTGGAACTGGTGTTTGCGATCTCGAGAACAAATTGTTTTTCTAAGATCATTCGCGTAATAATTTTGTGGTAATTTTTGAATTTGAGCGTTTTTGCGAAAATCTTAAGAACGGCTCGATGGATTTTTTTTAAAACATTAAAAACGCGTGCTTGACGATGTGTCCAATTTTTGTATCGAGTCTTATTAACATTGATTCACTGGAACAACGAACACAAACAACGAAAAGTAAAAATCACGGAGGAATGCTTTGCGCATTACTTTAAATATATTAGCATTTATTTGCCAAATGTGAATATGTAACGCAAGCTTTTCCGTCCGTTCATACGTCCTCTTTAACGTTAAATCTAAAAGTGTTCCAGTGAATCAATGTTAATAAGACTCGATACAAAAATTGGACACATCGTCAAGCACGCGTTTTTAATGTTTTAAAAAAAATCCATCGAGCCGTTCTTAAGATTTTCGCAAAAACGCTCAAATTCAAAAATTACCACAAAATTATTACGCGAATGATCTTAGAAAAACAATTCGTTCTCGAGATCGCAAACACCAGTTCCAACAAAACTTTCTAGGCGTAAAATAGTAAGTAAACGACACATTTTGAAAGTATTTTCGAGCCATTTCATCAAAGCATTGATTATTTTTCGGTGCATTTACTATTACTATGCAAAAACTAAGGTTGAAAATGTTTTTGCGATTTACTTCGAAACAAACATACAGATTTTTTTTGTTCTTGTATATTTTGTTTGCCATACACCGCAGTTTAAGATGTTGGTGTTTGCTTTTCAAAGCGAAGTCTGGATCACGCAAAATGTCAATTTTAGTGTTTTCGCGGTTTTTCGTTTATCGTTGTCAAGGAAATATCGATTTTCACAAAATGTAAACTGCGCTAAAGTTCAATCCAAAACCAAAAAGTACTGCAAATTTCACGTTGATCCGACAAGATAGACTGTCTAAGAGCCGATTTTAAAAGTGAGGTATGGTCCCAAAAAATTGTATTGAAACACCTTAAGATTACTAAAAGTGCGACTGATGTTGAGAGGCTGTATCGGCGGACTTTTTTTCCTTGTGTGTGTGTGTTTGTGGGGGGAGGGGGGGTGCCGGGATAGGGGTGGTATACCAATGGAATATTACTGTTTTGCTTACTGCGTAAATAAAATAAAGAAATGCCTGCGTAAAAGAACATTTATATCTCTAACGTTTTTGTAAGTCTCACACATTTTATCTGATACTAGGATACAGACCAACCACTCTCCGATAACATATGTGCACTTTCCAGGAACTAAATATAAACACGCAATTAAAAAGGGTACCCTAGTAACGAGTGAAGCGTGTTGTTGTCATACGATCAATTAGATCACGACAAGTCGTGTTGATTTTGCATAATGGCGTCCTCATGTCTGGGGCATGAAAATCAACGAATAGTCTATCTAATTACATACAGCCGAGCAAACACTGTGAAATTTCCAACAAGGGAAAGTTTTGCTGAAGCTATTTTGGACGGCTGGCATCACTGTAGAGTAAGAGTGCAGCAATGGGTGGTGTGTTTAGAGGTGCACGCTGATGCGGAACGCAGCTCTAGGGAGGTGAACAACTGGTACCATTACCATATGGCCGTTAAGCTTAGCAAACGAGCACGATGGTTGCAGGTCAGAAATTATATAGATCAAACACATGGCATCCAGGTTAATTCTAGTGAAAACCACAGCGGCTACTACAGCGCGTACCAATACGTCACCAAGGAAGACAAAGAAGCAGTCCATTCGACCAATCACGCAGATTTGCAAGACCCTCCACAAACTCAGAGAGCAATCGCAGGAAAAAGAACAAAAGCCATTGAAAGACGTAATGGTCGCTCTAAAACGGTTCGCAAAGTGAAGCGTCTGAGTGTGTATGACGTGACCAAGCTTATTAAAGCTAAACAAATAACCACACGATTGCAGCTGGTTTGTCTAGCAGTAGGGCAGGAACATGAAGGCAAGACGTCACTGGCTGAATTTATAGCCAACAGAGGAAACAGGGTGGTCGACGAGGCCTTATCTCTAGCCAAAGAATTTTCTGTAGCTGAGGCAAAGCAGGAGCGCTCAAAAAAGAGTCGAGTTCAATTGCTGGAAGAGCAACGGAATACTGAGTGTTGTGAAGGTTGCCTTGGTGACTGGTTATCAGCCGCAATCAAGCTTTTAGAACGACATGGAATTGTTGTTTCTGCTTTTTGTGAAGCTATTTATAGTGCGCTAGCCCAGGGGAGGGGGAAATATAGAAACGTGTATATCCATGGACCTTGCAATACTGGAAAAACCTTTATCTTGTCACCTCTGAAGAAAGTGTACAATGCTTTCTGCAATCCAGCAACAGGATCATTTGCATGGGTTGGAGCGGAGGACGTGGAAGTTATTTTGCTCAAGGACTTTCGATGGAATCTGGCCATCATAGCACGGACAGACTTTCTTCAAGCGCTGGAGGGGGATATTGTAAATTTGCCCGCGCCCAAAAACTTTTGCAAGCAAGATGTCGAGTTTTCGAAGGATACGCCGTTTTTACAACATCAGATGCCCCTCTTATTTTGGTTAAAGGATCATCTATCGATTTGTCTAACACAGCGATGATGAATGTGTGCTGGCGTTTCTTCCATTTCTGGAAACAAATCCCTCCAACTGAGCAGCAGAATTTAACACCATGTGGTCACTACTTCGCTAAGCTTATCTTAGAACACAAGTGACCATTGTTCACAGCAGTTCACGCCTTATCTAATTATGCTTGCGTAAGAGCTTGAACACGCAATCATCACTCGGCATTCGTAGTTTTCACTAACATTTCGCTAAAAATTATCCCTTTAAAGGCCATTAATTGCCAAGGAAATGCACTTGTTTATTTCAGAAAGTACCTCGTTTCGGTTTCTAGCGCCAAAAAGAGGAATGCACTCTTTTTACACGCTTTTGAACAGTTCTCATCAAAACTGCGTTACTATAAGCAATATGATCTCTTTGATTTCATTTCCCAACTGAGAACTGTTGAAAATAGTGAGAAAGCGCCACTGACAGTGGCAAAATTAGAAAAGCTAGTGAACACACCATAATTAGTCGTTACTAATCTTATTAGCAAGTGTGCATACAAGAAAAAATCCCCTAAATTACAGTTAAAACATACCGAGAACTGTTAATAAACGTTGTGAGAGTTATCTTTATGTCACTTCCGGTTCCGGTTTGAACTCTAATTACATTGAAAGATTTACTTGCGTTACTTAACAATTTCTGTCTATAATTGTGGAAAACGCAAAATGTTTTCAATCATTTGCACTGCTGTATCCACATACATTTATTTCGACAGAATGTTTTAGCAATAAAGAGGCGTTTTGGCTCTTGGGTTGGAATTCAAACGTTTTGGCATTGCCTGTCCGTAGGAATGTGGGGAATTTGCAGGGGATTCATAACTCAAAGATGGCGGCTGCCGTTCATGCAAAGGTCTCTGGGTAGTTTAAAATCCAAGATGGGAGCCATTGTTCACAAGGATGTATGGGTATTTTGATACACACAAGCAAGATGGCGGCAAAAACGTGACAAGATATTTCATTAATCCTATCTATTCTTATTTAAATGAATACATCCATTCATTTACGGTATTGTTTTAGGAAGCTAAGCACTTATTCAGATTGCATGATATTAAATGTTTTGCTTGACTTTGGAAACAAGTAAATTCGCTCGTTAAAGTGCATATGAAGCCAAATTTGTCTTTACACAGTTGTAAAATATACCGTTTGAAATGCACGATTCCAAAATTTGAGATGCCTAGGACAAAAATTGACGATTTTACAAGCTCTGAAAGTTGGGCCATTTTGCCCCCTAAAATGGTCAGACGACTGGATCAAGTTTGTTGCGAAATTCCTTGGTTGTGACGTAATTTTGGGGACAAAAGAATAAAACACAAACAGCGGTGATAAACATTGTAAACAAACGCATTTTGATAAACTTGACGTTTCGTATGCTAGAAAACATACATTTTCAAAAGCAACCGTTACAGTGTTTGAAAACTGTATATAGTTTACAATAAGGGTGTGGAACCGAGATTAAGAAAAATTACGTTAACAGTAATTAAATAGTTCGGAATGTCTGTCCTGAGAAACTGTAGCTAAAAAAGCAACAGCTTTTCACTGCTTACGTTAACATTTAAAGATGGTTGTAGTTCTTGAATCAGCAAAGTCTCCTTTATTTTACAATGAAAGTCCGTTTTGCCGGAGGTTAAAATGTCAAAATGATCCCATTTAATGTTGTGACTAGTGGTTTTCATATGATCAGCTATGGATGACATATGGTCACGTTTAGAGAGGGCCTTGAAATGTTCAGTTTTTCTGTCATGAAGACACACGAAAGAACACACGCCGCATCAAATCCTACTTTGCTGACAAGGATCGCCTGAACCGCTCTCAGATTTATAAAACCATCTAAAAGCTGGTTGCTGGGATTGCAAGGAATATAGGCAAGATAAAACGTAGACTTCACGACAGAAAAGCTGAACATTTCAAGGCCCTCTCCAAAAGTGACCTCTTTTCCAAAAGCCATGGTGGTCAGGCGATTACCCGCCAAGAAAAATGCTGGTTGCCCAAAAGCACTGCATAATTTTCTGCCAAGAAAAAAATGGTATTCTCCACCTCTCCTTGGGTTGCCTTGGGACTCCCCTCCCCCTCCCCCTCCCCCTCCCCCAGAGTCTGTACGGGCGGGCGGGTGGGCACATGTGCGCTGACATCACAATCATATTTTCTCGCATCGATAGGTTACCAAATTTGCTTGGCAATGGTGCTCCGCTGGTGTGCTACGCGTGTGGACTCTGCTAATATAAAGACTTCAATCTGGTTCAGAAAGCACCAGTCTACCGAAACTGCTCTTATCACTATCATAGATAGGTTATTAGAGAACCAGGATAATAACCACGTACGCCAATGGAATGATCTTTGCAGATTTTAAACAGGCCTTTGACCTTGTAGATCATCACTCCATGCTTAATGAAAAGTTACGCATTTATAGCTTGAACCCAACGCAACAGGGCTAATGTTGTCGTATCTTTTGGGGGGAAACAGGCTACAGATGTCAAGGCAAACTATCCTTATTTCAACTCTTGACGCACGGTGTCCCCAAGGTTTGGTGCTTTTTCCCATTCTTTTCCTTGTCTTCATCAACGATCTACCAGTAGGAGTGATTGGGCAGAATACAACAGTAGATATCTTTGCAGATGACACCTCAATGGGCTCCTCTGCCCCCACATCCAAACTCGACACGCTGAGATCCAATTTGAACACCAGCTTACAGCAACTGGATAGCTGGTCAGCAAATAATCGAGTCCGACTAAATACCAGTCAAACGAAATCTACGCTCATCGCCAGCAAACGACTCAGGAACTATCTCACACAAGATGATAAATTGTTGAACATCAAATTAAACAACTCCACTGTTGAGCAAGTTTTCACTTGGTTAAATCTTTTATGAGAGTCACTTTGCTGTCATGAACGCTGACTTAGACCATTTTACTGTACTCTAGTTCTTAATATATTCATCTCTTTTTCTTGCCTGTTATATGTAGTTGAGCTTTTATTTAGTACTTCATTTTCATTAGCATTTTACTTTTACAGAGGGCCACAGGTTTGTCAGCTTTTAACTGTAAAGTGTTTTACCCTCATGAAATAAAGTTCTTCTTTTTCTTCTTCTTCTTCTTCTTATTATTATTATTATTATTACAAGTGGAACAAGAAGAACAATATTATAATTATATATCCTGTGGACTTATACTTTCTTCACCGCATAGGTTAGTGGGAATAGCGTTCTTAGCATGAGGACCCACACACGATTTTTTTTGGATGTCGCATGAGACCTGAGTTACTACGGACGCTACTCATAAATAAATTATCGAGGATTTTTCCACTGTAAAATTAATTACTTTGTTCACGCCTTTGCGCCAATCATGTATGTTACGAAATTTTACCCTTGTCAACGCTGACGCTGAAGAAAGAAATTAAAAATCTGAAGGAGAACAGATGCCAGTATTTGTGTATCGTATAACGAGGTATACCTGATGTGTCTAAGACCCGACGAAAGCCATGTGAGAACCATACCTGGTGTGTGTCCGTGCAAGCTTAACTGTCGAGCGGTTTATTTCTTTCTCGAAAAGTAGCAAACGGACCTCTGGATACACGAATCACAGCACAAAAACAAATCTTTTTTTTTTCACTATAAATAAAAAGAGAAATGAATAAGATCATTTTATAAACCGCGGGTATTACATAATGTAAACCGGAACTGAACACACCACGGGCCACTATTTGTGTGTGGTGTTTGCGTAATAAACTGTGCATGCCCAGAGATATATACTAACGACAATTGTTTTACGTCACATCACCTTTGATCGCGATGACAAAATAACGCAATAAAAAAGTTTGAGTTTAAAATTAACCTTGCCTTTTTTTGCACCAATGTTTAGTTATAAGGAAAATAAATTACCTGGTAATCGCGGGTGGAAGGTAGCATTCATTCGTTCAATAAGGCCGTCCAGCCACATTTGGTAACCCTCTTCGCCGGCTTCATCTAAATTCTCCCTTGGTTTGGGTAGAAGTGACGTGTTCCCTTCACCGTCCTTAAAAACTGGGTTCTCTAATGCACTGACACCTTGGTGTCGTTCTCTTAGGTGCTTATTTAAAGAGTAGAGACTTTTAAACGCCCTTTTGCAGCATGGGCACTCCGTGCACAAGGTCGGCATTTTTGGCGAATGAATCCAAAATTTTCATCACACCTTTTTGGGAATGCAGTGAGTCTGCGCAACTTGCCTTTCGATAACAGACGATCTATTGTTTGTTTGCCAGCAGGCCATACGTCTCCTAGGAGATGCAGGTGAAGGCTATTGTATGTCTGATTCTAATTGAGTAACACGGGGCACGCGCAGAGGAATTTTTTTATAATATGCGTGAGTAGTAAGTAACTGAGATATCTCAAGCGTTGTGTAGTTCATTACAGCTTTGGAAATATAATTCCAAATGACAACTGGAAACGCTGTATTGTTGGTCTCAACGCGCGTGGAAAAAAATCTTTTGTTTCGCATTCATTTCCGAAATAAGTGTTGAGGATGCCTTTCAAAGGAAGTTACACACACACGTAGCCCCCTCCCTCCCCCCAATACAGACACCAAAGGAAAAAATTCCAGTCGACAAGAAATATAGGATAATTTGTGAAGTGCAAACTGTTTGCCTTAGTTAGGCACAATTGACTGCCAAGTAAGGAGAGTGACTATATATGTGTGTGTATATATATACAACTTTTTAGATTTGACCTTCGACCTCACAAGTGGATCCTACAAACCATACATGAAGCCAAACAACAAATTATTGTATGTACACAGCTAGAGCAACCATCCACCTGCATTACTAAAAAACATCCCAGTTAATATCAACAAAAGATCAACAAGTATTTCATCCAGTAAAGAAGTCTTCGATGCAGCCATCACCCCCTGCCAAAAAGCAATGGATGAAAGCGGATACAATTTTAAGCTTACATACAATCCAGAAGCAACCAAAACAACTAGAAACAGAAAGAACCGAAAAAGAAACATCACGTGGTACAACCCTCCATGGGACGCAAACATAAAAACAAACCTCGGAAAAAAGTTTCTGGGTATCGTAGACGAATGTTTTTCCCAAAACCACCCTCTACACAAGATCTTCAACCGACATACACTTAAGCTCAGCTACTCATGTATGCCTAATATGAAAACCATCATCGCGTCACACAACAAAAACATCCTTTCAAATGTCCCAACGACGACACCGCAGCAACCAAAAGAGTGCAGCTGCCGAAACAAAACAGAGTGCCCACTCGATGGAAAATGCCTTCAACAAAATGTGGTTTACCAAGCAACAATTACGACTGACACAGCAACTGAATCCTACGTGGGACTGGCAACGAACTTCAAGGAACGGTACAGGAACCACCAGACCTCTTTCCGTCACACAAACAGAAGAAACGAAACTGAACTATCAAAACACATTTGGACTCTCAAAGATGCAAAGAAACCCCTTCGAAATTAAATGGAAAGTTCTGAAAGGATGCCGACCATACAATAATCTTAGCAAGAAATGTAATGTGTCTTCACGAAAAGTTTAATAATCTGTAGAAAAGATCTATGTACCCTAAATAAGAGAAACGAATTAGCGAGTTCATGCCCTCATCGTAATAGATATGTCCTTCAGAACTTTAGAATAACATAACGCAACTACCTAGCAACCATCTGTATATAGACGCCAGCATTCGAATTTAACGGTCATTCGCTAATATTGCCTGAAGAGTGTGGTCACCCTTTGGCCATACGAAACAGAGCTGTAGCAATAAAGCGATGAAATACATCTGAAGCCTGGAATAATTTTCGTTTTAATATATATATATATATTTGAAGACAGTCTGATCAACTGAAGATTAGACTTGGCATTTTTATTACTAAATAGTTTCGTACCGCACAACTTGTACGGCACTCATCAGATAAAATTGCCTAATATTTATGCTCTAGTTTTTCTATTGAGCACTCTGACAGCAGTTCTGCAAATCAACTAATATATATATACACCCCCTACACAAGATCTTCAACAAACACACACTGAAGCTCAGCTACTCCTGCATGCATGCCTAACATGAAAAGTATCATCTCGTCACACAACAAAGCAGTACTATCAGATTACCACCAGTCGCAAACACAAACAAGCAACAAAGAATGCAACTGTAGAAAAAAAGATCAATGCCCACTCGACGGAAAATGCCTCACACAAAATGTAGTTTACCAAGCCACAGTCGCAACACAAACATCATCAGAATCATACGTAGGCCTCGCCACTAATTTCAAAGACCGCTACAGAAATCACACAGCATCTTTTCGACATGAAAGCAAGAGGAACGAGACTGAACTGTCTAAACACATTTGGACACTCCAAGATACCAACAAACCTTTCAGTATCAAGTGGAGAATTATTAAGCAGTGTAGACCTTACAATAACATTAACAGCAAATGTAATTTATGTCTTTTTGAAAAATTTGTAATCATTTGTAAGAAGAATTTATGCAGTCTAAACAAGCGAAATGAGCTAGCAAGCTCGTGCCCACACAGAAACAGATACCTGCTCAAGAACTTTGTGATTAAGTAACGCAATCTTTAGTACACAGTAGTTTTTATATATCATAGCAACTGTTTTTATATCGCATAGCAACCTTAAGTTAGCCTTTTATTGCCATTTTATGTATTTTAACGGTCATTCGTTGATATTGCCTGATGAGTGTGGTCGTCCTTTGATCACACGAAACAGCGTTGTCGCAATAAAATGATGAATTGAAATCTTGCTACTTTTGATCATTATTATATATATATATATATATATATATATATATATATATATATATATATATATATATATATAACTTCAAATTTCTTGTGTGGAACGGTTTTCAGAGAGCGCTCAACTTTTTAGGAGCAGTATTAAATTATTCAAAAAGGTTCCAGGCTTCAAAAGTATTTCATCGATTTAATGCGACAGGTCTGTTTCGTATAGTCAATGGATGACCACACTCTTCAGGCAATTTTATCGAATGACCGTTAATTTAAATGCTGGCGGTTAAATACAAGATATAAGACATAAGATATAAGATATACGATATACAAAATGTGGTTGCTAGGTAGCAGTTGTGAAGATTACGTTACTTTAAGGTTTTTGAGTACAAATCTGTTTCTATGGGGGCATGAACTCGCTAATTCGTTACGTTTGTTTAAGCTGCAAAGATCTTTTTTACAGATAATAATAAACTTTTCATGGAGACAAAGCTTACATTTCTTGCTGATATTATTGTAAGGTTGACATTTTTTTAGCACTCTCCATTTAATTTGAAAGGCTTTTTTCGCGTCTTTTAGAGTCCAAATGTGTTTTGAAAGTTCAGTTTCGTTTCTTTTGTTGCTGTGCCGAAAGGATGCGTTGTGGTTTCTGTTAAGCGTTCTTTAAAGTTTGTTGCTAGTCCTACGTACGATTCTGTGGAAGCTTCGCTTGTCACCGTTGCTTGGTAGACAACATTGGTTTGGAGGCATCGGCCTTCTAGGGGACATTCATTCTTTTTTCTACAGTTGCACCCATCGCGTGATTGCTGAGTAGGCGCTGGTGTGACATTTGAGAGGATGCTTTTGTTATGGGCATGTACTAAAACCCGAAACAACGAAACGAAACCGCCGAAACCACCGAAACCACCGAAACCACCGAAACGAAACGGCCGAAACCAGCGAAACGGCCGAAACGAAACCACCGAAACAACCGAAACGAAACGGAAAGCGAAACAGCCGGAACAGTCAAACGGAGGTTGTGGAGCAGGAGTCCTGGGAACAGGTTAGCAGATCGGGTTTGTGACGTCACAAATTCGCGCCAAAACCCAAGTGTAACATCAGTGTAACATGGCTGAACGAGAGGGCAATTCGGGCAAGAACGATATCGAAAAAAAGGTGGGTGTTTTTTCTTAGTTTTCGAATGGTAGGCAAGACACAATACTTAGTTTAATGTCTACAACAACAGAAATGGAGTTATTGATAGTGTGACGAGCAGAAGTCGTAGATTCTTTCAGATTCTTTCCGCCGATCATCGTTGTTCATGTTCATGGACGGATAAAAACAAGCTTACTTGCATTTTGTCACTCCTAATACCTAGGACTTACCTATAAAGTACGCTTACATGGAAATCGTTGATACTTTTAGATTATGAAAGAGGTAAAAGGCATAATTGTTGCGTACCATAACTGAGGATGAAAGTAATGTCAAGTTTTATAATATATAAGCTTAGTGACTGACTTGATAGTTGGTAATTTCTTTAATACTCGATGTCACTAGCCAACAACCAGCTTCTCAATGTATTTTACGGTACTTTAACATGACATCTATTCCAAATGCTGCTTGCAGGAAAATTACTTTCTACCCAGGCTTTCTACTAAACTGAGTTGCTTTGCAAAATCACTGTCAATGATACGAGCAGTAAATGTATAAGGTCATATTGCGTGACCAAACACGTCACGCGATTCATCACTCATTTCGCAACTTTAGGGGCATTCTGGGCAGGTTTTAGTAAAATGAGAGACTATTTTGTGCCATTTATGTATACAATAAAATAAAATTCATCAACCCCGAACCCCTCTTTTCCCTTAAACACATCTAACAATCACAAGAAGTCACACTAATTTAAATAAGTATTGTTCTACTAATAAATGGGAGGCATTTTCCTTGGTCAATAAAATTGTTTGCTATTGGTGACACTCCCATGCAATAATCTTTCAGATTTGTGAAACAAAGAAGTTGTTAAAAGAACTTGAGAAGAAGAGAAAAAGGTTTGAATTTTATGAAAATACTGATGTCAATGACATGATGTTCCCATTAAGTGTTCTGTCTATTTTTGGATATTTGTTATTGAACATATTCCTTTTTACTGCTGACTCATCAATTAATTACGGTTATCAGCATACCGCATTATTTTCAGACCATTGAGGGACCATAATTAATTTTTGTACATGGTTGGGTTGGGTTGGGGGTGCTGGGATTTGAAGGTGAGCCATATCAAACACTATGGCTTTCAAATGAGGGGTGACAGAAAAATTATATGATGTGTTCAGGGGGTCACTCGAAATTATTCCCCTTAATGATGGCATCTATAATACCTGTGGTTAAAGAAAAATTCTGCAGGAATGCTTGAAATAGCATTCCTGAGGTTCTGAAAGTTTATCTTATCTTATCTTATCTAATTTTTTCAAAGAAATCATACCCCCCCCTCCCAATCTTGTTAGGTACCAAACACCATTAACTAATGGTTGCAAATATAGTCAACTTGGTTAATAGATAAAATGTCAGCTATTTTTTGGGCTTAATTGTTATGACTGGACAAGTGATGCAAAAGGGGCCAGGTAAACAGTTCTGATGAAGAAGGGGTTAGATAGATAGATGGATGACTTTATTTATCCATGGTAGTCTATTAACAAATATAAGAATTAAAACTATTATGATATGAAAGCAAACTACACGAAAAATGACCCAAGCTAAACTAAATTCCTGCCTATATCACAGGAATTATCAATCATAGTCTACCAGCCCCTCCCCTCCCCCATTCCCCTTTAAAATAAATGATCTCTGAAAATAAGGATTTTGTTTTGCAGTGTTCAAGGTGTTGACGCGAAATTTCCTAAGTTAGAAAATTCACACTTTGGAGGAACACCAGGTGTAAGTACTCTTAACTAGTTTTGTTATAAAATAGATTAGTGACATCATAACAATGTTATTACTTAACGCTCCCTTCTCTTTGCCCAAACAACACCTAAATGGATAGTAAGTTGGCAATTGGCAGATAGAAAAGTACAGTGTAACCAATACGTTATTCAGCCAATCTTCAGTTTTTCTCCAAAGAAAGTTTAATTCTAATTATAAATATGGCTCACTCTTGTAGGGGAGTAAAGCAGAACCAGTATATGTGGACTCCAGCTCAGATAATGACAGCTTAACAGGCGCTGATGATACTGGTGGATTGAGTGAATTAGATGATACCGACAAAGCAAGTGTTATTGGACAGCACAAGAGAGTAAGTAAAGTTGATGATGCCGTCAAAACAGAAGCGTATGAAGAACGTATGATAACTAGTGATACAGTGGGGAGGTCGTCTTGCCAAAAAGATGAAAAGGAAAATGATGATCCTAGTTCCCAGCCGATGTTGGAAAGGGCTGTGAAAGGCTTTACTGCAGAGCGCCTGCTTGGCATTATTGTGGGAGAAGATACGCCCGATGAAAAAGTCTGCAAACGTGTGCCACGGGGAGTTCGACATCATGCGGCATTTGTTGTTGACACTACGTCTTTGGAAGCAGACATTGTCAGCTATGGAGATGATAATGGTAGCTGGACTGGCCACAGCAAACCAAGACGAAAATACTGCATTGAAGTTGAAGATGACACTGGTATGTTGACAGCCGAGGAGTATCAAGGTGAGCTAGGAGACATCCAGCACTTGGACAACAACATCTACACCTTGTGTCGTAACTATTTTCGCCACGTTCACACCCCAGAGTTTAGAAAGATGATTGCAACAGTGCGAGATTGTGAAGGTAAAGTAATGCCGTTGGCAGTTGTCCAATACTATTTCGAAGGAGGCATCGAAGTACCCGTGAAGCTAGCAAAGCATGGGAATGCAAAAGATAAAAATGCTTCGCCTTACATGCGCACATCGCGTCCGGTTCTTCACAAGCTAAAGAAAAAATGCTCCACTGAGACTTGTCGAAAGGCCGTAGAAGAATGCTTTGAAGAGGGTGGAGGAAGCTCTGGTATTGAAGCAGTGGCTGATGTGCCTAGAAATCGTAAACAGGCATACAACCTCAAACAACAGATTACAAAGAAAACGCACCAGTCGCAGGACCAGGGTAAGCAATCACAGCGTCATGAATTCTACGACGTATTGGAACTCTTGAACAAGGGAACATTTGTTAGAGATTTTGCATTTCAGCGGTCGACATCAAAGAGCCGTACTCGACCCCGATCATTTCAAGCAACAGACTTTCAGCTCACCCAGCTTTCTCGTATGTGTGCATCCCAAAAGTATGGTTCAGTACTCGGTGTTGATGCCACCTTCAATTGTGGTAACTTTTTCGTTACGCTTACCTCTTTTCAGCACCAGATGTTTGTCAATAAACAATCTGGAAAACATCCAGTCATCATTGGGCCGTCGATTATCCATATGACGAAAGAATTTGAAGACTACCATTATTTGGCAAGTAATCTCAAGACCCACTGCAAGAGCTTTGAAGCCTTGACAGCGTTCGGAACGGACGGTGAAATTAACTTGGCTAATGCGTTTGTGTGCGAACTCCCAGATGCAGTCCATCTTAGATGCAAGATTCACCTGTCAGAGAATATTGAGGGCAAGTTGTGCAAGCTATCCTTTAAAAGCGATGCTCGGCAAAACATTCTGAATACAGTATTCGGAAGGCGCAAGGGCGATTCAAAAACAAAAGCACTCGTAGATGCCACTTCAGCCGAAGAATTTGACGAGATGCTTGACGCTTTGGAAACAGAGTGGCGTGTGTTAGAAGCCACCCAGCATTCTGGTGAGCCCCAGTTCCACTCGTGGTTCAAACGCCACATTGCAATGGTCATGAAAGACAACGTGATCGCTCCTGTCCGTGAAAAAGCAGGTCTTGGTAGCCCTCCGGAATTCTATACTCAAAACACGCCAGAATGTTGTAACAGCATGGTCAAGAATAATGCCGGCAGAAAGAAAGAATGGGCAGATTTCTGTATCTCTTTGGAATCTGCTGTCCAAAGCCAAGAGCAAGAGTTGGTAAAGGCAGTACACGAGATGGGAGAGCTACGATTGAGTTCTGATTTCAAGCACCTAGAAATTGAAGCTGACAAATGGATGGGGATGAATTCAGCCCAACGCGATGCACACATCAAGCGCTGCTTAAACAGCCCACTCGACAAGATTGCAAAGTCAGTTGACAAAGGCTCCGAGTCAGTGGGAAGTGCAAATCACACCACCCTTTCCGTACCCTATCAGGACTGTAGAATCACGACGTTGTCCGGCAGCAACCTCCAGCAAATGTGGTGTTCTGCATCGAAGATCTTGGAAGAAAAAGAAGGAGTGTTGTCAGTGCCCTGGGACAAAAGCGGAACACAACGGCTCGTCTATGATGGTGAATGTGCACCACCCTGCCAAGTTAGCGTCAATCCAGGAGGGGGTCTAAAATGTTCGTGTCAAAAGTTCAAGTCAGCTATGATCTGCGCCCACTCATTGGCAGTTGCAGAACAAGAACTATGCCTTCCAGAGTTTTTGGCAAAAGTGGGAAAGAAGAGAAATGAGCCTGACCCATATCACCTTGTGAGTAATGATTTGCCAAGATCTGCTGGAAAGAAAGGGGTGACAAAAAGGAAAGGCAGAGCTAACAACGACAGAGGACCACTAATGGAAATCCAGTCCTCCTGTCCAGCTACAACATCAAACCGCCTTCCGGTTGACGATTCCAGCTCCATGGCAGCTTCTGCACTACTACAATTGTCGGGATCAGGGTCGTCAACCACTAATGACGACTATTTCTCCTTAAAGGCTCTGGAGGGTACCCAAGTCAGAATGTGTTACGGCTGTGGCCAGGCGATACGAGTACCTCCGCATGTCCCGCCACCTCCGCACGACTTTTGTGTGGTAAACAGAGAATACCGGTCTTTCAAGAAGCCAGATGGAGGTCTCAAGGTCTCCCTGGAACGACAAAACTGCCACTACCACCTGAAGCCAAGGTGTGTTAAAAGAAAGCACCAAGACTTTCTTCCGTCAGCGCTAAGAATCCCTCCTGAAATAAAGCCAAAACTTACTGCAGTACACTGGAAGCTGCTCGAGAATGAGTTTGAATTTATGGTTTAAACTTTCACAAACTCAGTCTTAAAGTTTAAGTGATCATATGTGATAATACAAGTCAGTCGAATCAAGTAAACACGTTAGCCGTTCAATTTTTTTTAATTGGGTTTGATATAAGGTTATTTTTTAATTGGGTTTGATGTAAGAAAAGTTAGAATTCGCAGACTCGTCAGACATTTCATTAGCCCCTCACCCAAGATCTCGTTTTTAAGTTCTTTTCTTTTTTGTTTTAGTAAATCACCTGTTATAGTAAATCATTTGTACAAAAGAAATTTTATGCTGCTCCACAGCAGTTTGTTGAGGTATTTTTGCTCGTTTGGTGAAACCATTTTGTGTACTGACAATTCTCAGCTTCTAATAACGAGCAGCAGGTTTTTGGTAGTAAAAGCCTATACGTCTTAGCGAGTCTTGCCAATTACCAATTCGTCACTTCTAATGTTGTAGTTGTAGGGAAATGAAGACGTTTAGAATGATATTTGTCTTCACTGTTTCAACTTTATTATTTGTTCACATTTCGCCATGAACGTGATTGATTGATACGCTTGGTAAACGACAACAAGGATAACTTGACTCTTTGAATGTGCTATAACTTTCATGTGTAATAAACAACTCATCGCCGATACTAAGACACATTGTTGGTAAACAATTGTATCTCTTTCCTAGAAGCAATTATAATGTGATAGTACGTGTTGGACGGTGCCGGTGATGAAACGTTCCGTTTACAAACAACAGAAAAAAATCTATTTATTAAAAGATTGTTGACTTTGAATTTGGTATTGCAAATCCTAATTCCTGGGGGGAGAATACCCTAATAAAGTATAACTTATACACTAGGAAATATTGAACGCCCACATCAACCCATACTACCTATTTGATGATTGCCAGTCCGTACTGCGCGATGTCCGCCTCCAATGCGTATGTGAGTCTCACACGAAGGGATGTTTACTAGCAAAAATAACATTCCGAGAGAAACTTACCTTTTTCTTCATTATTGGGGACAGATATTCCAATCCAACATTCCAATCCGACGTGTCTTCAGCTTGTCCAGCATCCCTGAACGAAACGTAATGGCGGACTATATCACTTCATGTACGCTATTACCCAAGCGTAACGTAACAAATTCAAAACACAAAAGGAAAACAAACCCCGAGACTGCGCAGTAGGGACAGGAAATCAGCTGCAGGTTCCCTGTTAGTGATTGTTAGTCTGCCTATTAGTAGTAGGATACATGGCAAGACTAAAAATATCGGGGAGCCGATACTACCATGGGTGCCCTGAGAGGTATTTTTATCTGTTGTCATTGGGGGGGGGGGGGGAGGGGAAGGCAAAGTAAGTAACTTCTGGTACCCAGGGTATATTTGGCTACAGAAGAACTAGGAACCGTTTTTTTTGGAATGTTACCCAATGCTCGAGCTGCGGAGAAGACTGTCATTTCGGTGGTTTCAGCCGTCTGGTTTCCGTGGTTTCGGCCGTTTCGTTTCGGTGGTTTCGCTCGTTTCGGTGGTTTCGGCTGTTTCGTTTCGGTGGTTTCGGTGGTTTCGGTGGTTTCGGCGGTTTCGTTTCGGTGGTTTCGTTTCGTTGTTTCGGGTTTTAGTACATGCCTTTGTTATGTGATGCGATAGTGGATTTCATGTTTGGCATGCATGAGTAGCTGAGCTTGAGCGTGTGTCTGTTGAAGATCTTGTGTAGCGGGTGGATCTTGGGGAAGCATTTGCCAACAATACACAGAAACTTTCTTCCAAGGTTGGTTTTCAGATTTGAATTCCATGGCGGGTTGTACCATGTTATGTTTCGTTTTCGCTTTCTCTTATTCCTCGTTGTTTGTTGTGCTTCTGGGTGGTAAGTAAGCTTGTGGTCATATCCGCTTTCTTGAAGTGCTTTTTGGTAGGGAGGGATGGCTGCGTCGAAAACTTCTTTGCTAGATGAAATATTTGTTAATCTTTTGTTAATATTCAGCGGTATGTTCTTTAGTAATGCGGGGGGATGGTTACTCTGTTGGTGGACGTACAGCAATTTATTGTTAGGTTTCATGTAAGGTTTGTAGCTGCCACTTGCGAGGTCGAAGGTCACGTCTAAAAAGTCAACGATCTTTTTGTTTGCGTCGATTGTGATTTTAAGCCCATTTGCTTTGAATGCGTTGCTGACTTCTTGCTTAATCTTTTCAATTTCTCTGGGTGTAGCTCTACATACGGCGATGCCGTCGTCGATACATACGGCGATGCAACAAACGTAACAAATTAGCGAGTTCATGCCCCCATAGAAACAGATTTGTACTCAAAAACCTTAAAGTAACGTAATCTTCACAACTGCTACCTAGCAACCACATTTTGTATATCGTATATCTTATATCTTATGTCTTATATCTTGTATTTAACCGCCAGCATTTAAATTAACGGTCATTCGATAAAATTGCCTGAAGAGTGTGGTCATCCATTGACTATACGAAACAGACCTGTCGCATTAAATCGATGAAATACTTTTGAAGCCTGGAACCTTTTTGAATAATTTTATATATATATAAATATATGATGAACAGATCAACTGTAGATTTGATTTGGCATTTTATTACTATTTAGTTTCGTACTACACAACTTGTATGCAGCACTCATCAGATAAAATTGCCAAATACGAATTTACATCTTTACACTGATTTGAAATACACATGCGACCGTTGGAAATATGGTAGCTAGAAAAAGTGAACTCTTTTACAAAACAATAGAAAGTGAAAAATTATAAATAAACTCTGTTACTATTGCGTGACGGGAGAAGCTTCAAAATTTAGCATTTTTCAGGAGGAATTTGTTTGCGTGTCTACATGAAGTTATCAGTTCATTTCCTTTGTTCAGAGAGCCTAACTCAGGTTTACAAATAATAAAGTACTTCTCCCAGAGGCATAGATTACATCGATTAGAAGCAGGGTTATATGGGGAGCTTGCTTTAAAATTTTCCAAGTGACTCTGAACTTCGACTTATTGTCTTTCAAATGCCAGATGTGTTTACTTAGCTCGGTGCTGAACCTTTTGTTTGAATTGGAAAATGATGTTTTAGGGTTTGAGTATGTGGTCTTAAAAGAGTTTTCAGCGAGCCCGACATAGGTTTGGGGAGGATTGTTGTCATCTGTCGTGACAGTCGCTTGGTAGATAACCGATTCCTTGAGGCAATTTCCATACGTAGGACACGCAGCTGGTTTTCTGCAGTTGCACGTTTTAGGCGGCACGATCTTTGAGTGCAAAATGGATTTATTATGGCCGTCGATGTTCTGTTTTAGGTTGGACATGTAGCTGTAGCTGATCTTAACTGTGTTACAGTTGAAGATCTTATGTAACACACGCTCCTTGGGGAATTCTTGATCTTGAGAAAGGCTTGACTGACGTTGGTGGCTACATTTTTGCTGTATGGGGGGTTATACCAAATTATCTCCCTCTTTCGATTCTTTCTTCCAGGGCTTGCAGGCTGGATTGGCGTTTGGGGTGAAAAGGTAAGATGATGTGGGTATCCGCTGTTGTTGAGGGCTTTCTGGTAGATTGGCGCTGCATTATTGAAAGATTCTTCATCGCAAGAAATCTCAGACAGTCGTCTATTAATAGATTGTGGGATGTTGTCGATAATACGTGGCGGGTGAGTAGATTTCTTGTTGACATAGAGCTTCTTCCATTGGTTTAAGCTCAGGTGGTTTAAGTGATGGTCGTGTTTATTCGGTCAACGATTTGTTTGCTGATTTTGCCAATCTATGATTTAGCTGGGTTAATAAGGCGACAGGTAGGGTTGTTAGCAAAGTTGGGCTTGTGGTCCTTGAGGGTTAACTCGGTCATCTAGGTCGAGTCTCTTGGCGATTTCTTTGGCTTCAAGTTCGATAGAACTGGTGGTGTCCGGGGAAACTTTCTTGTAGGTCTTGGTGATGTTTTTCTGCAGTAACCCATTGTATGCGGTCGAGTCCATTTTGTAGAAGTTGGAAGTCTCGTTGGTGGGTATTAGGAGGTAGCTTGATTTCTTGATGTTGGTTTGAATATCGGAAGACAGCTTTTGTTGGAAGCAGCATTTTACTTTCTTGAATTGGATGTTTTCAATCACATTAAGTAGCCTCTTCTCAAAATTTAACATCGCCGGTATTTGTGGGGGTGTGTTTTTAGAGTTGAATCCAAACGTTTCTTTCTGCTTGCCATTAGCTTCAGGGTTGAGGTAGAAGTATGCTTTCCATCTCATACGTCTGCAGAGGTGCTCGGTTTTATCAATCAGCTTACGGTTGTGATCGCTTTCAGATGGTAGAGGTATGTTCTTGGTTGAGTAGTCAAATCTTGTTGATTCCATGATAACAGTCGTTGGGTAGAGTGCTCAACAACGAAGGAGCTTAAATAAACGAGTTTATTTGCAGAACTGCTTTCAGAGTGCTAAGTAGTAATGTGGGACCGTATGGACAATTGAGCCTCGTTTTGATGTAAGGATGACGTCATGACCGGAACCGGAAGTCACGTGTTTTTAAGAGGGGAAACCGCTGACCAGTGGGAAAAAAGGGATCGCGGGCTCATGCAAACCGGAAGTCACGTGTTTTTGAATGGGAAACCGCTGACGAGTAGGAAAAATTGATCGTGGGCTCAGGAGGAAGCAAAACCGCTGAGAAAACGCGGGCGCAAAGTCCAAAGTCCATTTGGACCAACGGGGGTAATCCTTCAGTCAAAGAAAAGACGTTTTTATGTTGGAAAAAAATATTTTAATGTGGAAGAAATCAAATAATCCATGGCTTGCAGATGATGAGAGTTCCATGTCAGAAGGGGGAAGCAGAAGCATGGCGTCTTTAACAATGGAGGTGCCGATATGCTTTTGGAGGAGTATTGAGTGAAATGGTGGAAATCCATATTGCCGTATTCATGATGAGTTCCTTTTGATAATATGAGTTCCTATTCCACGATGAGTGTTCCTTTTCATAATATGAGTGTTCCTATTTAATGATGAGTATTCCTTTAAAGTTCCTTTTGATAAGATGAGTGTTCCTTTTAAGATGAGTGTTCCTATTTAATGATGAGTATTCCTTTTGATAATATGAGTTCCTATTCCACGATGAGTGTTCCTTTTGATAATATGAGTGTTCCTATTTAATGATGAGTATTCCTTTAAAGTTCCTTTTGATAATATGAGTTCCTATTCCACGATGAGTGTTCCTTTTAAGATGAGTGTTCCTATTTAATGATGAGTATTCCTTTTGATAATATGAGTTCCTATTCCACGATGAGTGTTCCTTTTGATAATATGAGTGTTCCTATTCCATGATGAGTATTCCTTTTAAGATGAGTATTCCTTTTAAAATGAGTGTTCCTTTTGATATGGGTTGAGTGTTCCTTTTGATGAGTATTCCTACCCCACCGAGGACCATGCCGGCAAACCCGTGACCATCATCGCCAGTACGTACAACATGTGTCCGTGATAAATAAAGAGATGGTGGAGGTTCATTACACCTAGCAATGAAGTATGCAAACCACAGCCACAGATGATGACGATAGCGATGCTGGCGATGCTGGCTATGAACGTCAAGGTGACTTCATGGGCTCTCACCAAGAGGAGGAACCAGGTCCAAGTGGTCTCGAGAAGAGGCAAGGAATAGCAATGACTTGGTATACTCTTAGTCAAGTGTCTCACTGGTACCCGTAGGGGTAGGTCTGGAAGGTGACTTGGGTTTCTTTTCAGCAAAACGTGGGGACCTCTTAGGAAGACATGTGATTGGTAGAACTGTAGAATGGGGGTGGTGGTGGTGGCGCCAAATGTTCTCGATCACACTGTTCACATTCGATGATCTTGTTGGGACAACATTTCTCACTGGTATCCATAAGGGTAGGTTTGAAAGGTGTGTGGATCCACAACTCTCTTGTCATAGACGAGCTGGTAACGTTTGTACTCGGGGAAGGTGTAGAGTTGGTAGTGTTTGGGATCGCGCACAATTTGGTACGTTTTGACGACTTGGGTCTGGCGGGGTCTGAGGAGTGGCTTCTGGATTTCATCCAGGACATTCTGACGCATGATGTGGTAGTTGAGTTGGGTTTTTCCCTCACTGTTAAGTCGGAACCCTCTGACCTTACATTCGACGTGACCATTCTGGGTTTGGTACCCATAGTTCTTGGGGCCCCCTGAGACAAATTCTACAATGAAATCGTCAGGGTCCAATTCACTCGTAAAGTCACCGAGGTAATTCCCCAAGGTAGGGTTACTTTGTCCTTCGTCTGTGTAATAGATGACGGAGTCGGTGTCGTAGTAGAGGACTCTTTCCCCCAGCTTCTCCAGCGCTGTATACAGTCGGAGTCGGGCCCAACAGGTAGTGAAACAGGCTACAAAGATGTTGAGGTTAGGTGAGACAGGGATGTCTTCGTCTTGGTACTGGTAATGCACCTCCACTAATTGGTCATTGATAACGGATACGTGGCGTACATCCAAACTACTGGTATCAAGAAAACGGTGGAAGGCTTGAGGGTCATCAAACGTTTGGACTTGGGTCTTATTGAGCCGTTGTCCAAACTTGCCCCACATGGAATTGAGCATCATTTTAGCCAGGGTACGCAGCCCGGGATTCTTCTTGATTTTGGCGTAGTCCAAGCGGATGCCTTCATGCTGGTAGTACTCTTCTATGTACCTTTGTTTGGCTTCCTCTGTTTCTACCCCGGCGGGCCACCCACTGGCTTCTTGTTTAATTTTTAACCAGGTGTTGACGTAATCGCGGAAGAGTCCTTCACATGTCTCGTCAAAATGCCAGACCTCATAGATGTACTGGATTTCGTACCCCAAGTCCACCGCTTTAGATAATTCCGGGCTACACCATGTTCCAGTCAGGGCTCGCTGTTCGTCGGTGTGCACACATTCTGCGCATCTGTCTAATGGTCGTTTGGGTATCTCTTGTTCCACACAGGCGGCACAGAGAGGAAAAAGGAGTTTGGAGTCATGACGGTAAGGCAGGACAGGATGGTAGAGATGACGTGGCGGCAAGACTTTGCATTTGACGAGGCCAAAGTAGAAACTGATGTCGGTGTGTCCCGGTTGGGAAATGAATGAAGGATGGCCTTTGGGGTACACACAGGTCTTGTTCCCCCATGGGTACAAGGAGGTCACATCAATGTAATGTATTTGTTGACTGGGCGTCACGCGATGGTACAGTTTCACGGCATTGGTACGACCCCCGCAGAAAGCGTCGCGTGGATTCAAAGGTTCTGTCAAGTCAAGGGTCCCCAGGTATGTTCGGATGTCCAAGGAGGTCTCTTTGAGACGGGACCAATCACATTCCCACATTTCTATGACACGGTATCCGAGCTCTCTAAATTGTTGGATCCTTTGCTGGGTGGTCTCGTAGACATCTTGCATGGTTCGTTCATAGTGACGTAGATGGTTTTCGTGACGAATGGGGAAACAATGAGGACACCCATGCCAGAAACACCCGTGAAATTCGTAGACGGTGTTGGTACTGCCATCGAAACCGTCGACATGGAAGTCAGTGCCAGGGATGCGATACTCGCCGGCATTGCTGGCATGTTGAATGGTCTGTTCTTGGGTACACCAGGTTAACCATTCCAGGGCCACCTTGGAATAGTTGATATTGTTCTTCCAACCACGAACGGGTTCACTGGCAATACTGTTGGGGATCATCCGGTTCATGCGTAGATCCCGGTTACAGGCAGAAGCAATGGTGATGTGGTCGAAGGGATTGAAGCCCGTTAGCGTTTCAAACAACCGTTTGAATGTCAAGCAGCCTTGTTTCAAGAGACGTACATCGGATTTGCAGTAGGCCACCAGTTCTTTGCGGAAGTCAAAGAGTTTATCGCGTTGCTCTTGATGCCAGGTTTCCAAGGCTTGCTTGCCTTCGGGGGACATGGTTTCAGGCATGTAGTAATCGAGGGCCGGGATGGGTCCTACGTAGTTTTGATGATCTGGATGATTGAACTTGTGGGGGAAGTACCCTTTACAGAGTTCTGTCAATCCAAAGGTTTTGGGAAACGCTGATAGAGGCATCTGGAAGAAACTCAATGAGTCGATGAAGCGGATACGGTCATGTTGGACTTGCAAGAGTTTACACCCGTTCCGGAGTTGTTGGACGATCCGGTTGTCACCATAGTATTGATGAATGATAAAGTAGCCATCGTACCCTTGGAAGTTATGGGCCAGGACATTGACTTGGCGGGTATCGTTGAGTGTCAAGGTATCCAACCATTCCAGGAAATCTCGGACGCAATGGTTACCAGGGAAACACACGGGTTGGTCGTCGTCTTCGGTTTCGGCCACGACGAGATTAGCGATGTGTTGTTCCTGGGGCTGCATGGCTTCAATATCAAAGAAGACATGAAGGGGTGGGAGGTCGTCGTCTTCCTCCTCCTCCTCTGGTGTGGCATCCACACCCACCCTACGTTTAGCGCGAGGCCCTCCAGACCGTTTCCTTTTTCTTTTCTTCTTGTCTTGAGTGGCTATTTGCACAAAGCATCGATGGGTGTCACCGTCCACGTACTCATGACAGGAGGGACAATCAATATACCCACATTGATGTTTTTCAATGTTGTCTAATCCTACTTCCTGCTTGCCACAGGAAGAACAGCGACGGCGACGAAAGCAGACGGAGGAGTCTAGGTTGGTCACGGGTTTGCCCGCGTGGTCCTTGACGAGATGTGTTTGGAAACAGGTGTCTCCAAAAAAGTCCCGATGACATTGTTGGCAACGTTGAGTGGCTTTCTGGCCTCGAGGGTAAGCCTCCAAGAAATCAGGGCACTCTTTTTGGCAACAGGCCCTGCAATGACGTTTGTTGTTGCATCGATGACGTCCCTCATTGTTATAGGGTTTCCAACAATGGGCACACACGTAACCGACCCCGAAAAACCCTGGCAACTTGGTAATGACATCATAATGGCCTTTCTCGTGCAACAGGATGAGTTGTTTGTCTTGAAGGGGGCCAAAGGTCGTGATATGATAAGAACGGTCGGCATCCACCAACAGGATCTGGTAACCGGCCAGGGAAGGTGTGGTACTGAATTGGGTCAAGGCATCATAGCCACAAGGGCCGAAGGGTACGTTGGCCTCGTGATGAAGCAAGAGAGCCATTTCTTTTTGAATTTTCCCTCCTTGTCGAATGGTGTTCCATTTTGGGTGCTGGTCCAAGAGAGCTTTGGCGGTGACGAGGGCTCTGGCACAACAGAGATCATCATCATTTTGAATATGGATAATGGAACGTTTCTGGCCTATTAAATTTCGGAGAGGTTGATGTCCGGGTTTGTTCTGGCGTGGTTTACCGGTTCCTTGAGGGGCATGATGGACTTGAGTAATGGATACTTGAAAGGAGTCGTCCATTTCAAATTGTTCGTTGCTATTCAAGGCTTGTGCTAAACGTTGGAACAAAGCCTCGACACGGTCGCCGCCTTGACGCCATTCTCCTGCACGTAATCCCCAGCCCTGAAAATTATTATGGAGTCTGTTGGAGGCGATGGTAAAGTAGAGGCGATCTTGATCGTGGAGGGCAGGCGTGGTGGTGGTTAACACTTGATTCACGGCTCGACGTAACCCCTCTTGGAGAGCTTGAGTAATGTTTTGACCTGGAATAAAGTTACCCCTTTGGCGTAACTGGGTATTGAAATGACGTTCACGCACTCCCAGACGGTTGCTCAAACGATCGACATAGGGTTGGAGTTCAAACTCGAAGACACCCTCCGTATTGGCATCCAAACCTCCACCACTTTGTTGGAGTAGTTGGGTTTGAAACGCACGTTGGCGTTCGAAGCGATCCAACGCCTCTTGACAGAGGTCGTCACTGTCCGCCATCTCTTCGGTGCATAACAAAGGTTCATCAGAGGAATTTGCTGTCGTCTCTTCTTCTGGCTCTGAATCGGACATCTCTAGACCAAGCAATGACATGATCTCATGGGGGTCGAGGCCACTAGGCCCCGCTTCGGCTTCTTCTTCTTCTGGCTGAGAGGCCATGATCAGATGAACTCACTGGTGGTGGATGTTCGGCTTTTATAGGGTAAAAAGTCATTCCTCGCAAAGTATTGTGGGTCAACTAGGGTGGGGGGACCCCCCTCCCCCCTCCCTAGATAGGCCATGATGCATTGCGAGGAATGATCCCAGAGACTATAAAACAGATCGCACCTCGAGGTGAGTCATCCCAAGATGGCCTCTTGTCAAGACCAATTACTCATAGAGTTTGAAGAATTCGAAGGGGATCTCGAGGTGGAGGACATCTTGAAGAAAGTCAAGGTGGAGTTGGTGCTCGACCCAAGTGTCGTGGAGTTTGGTGAGAAGTTAAAGCGAAGAGAGCGGGGACCATGCAAGTCGTGGAACCCCCTGAATGTGACTTGGATGACCTTTCGTTTTTTTTTTTGCAAGAAACTTATTGAAAGACATGTCACCCGACGATTGGGAGCAGGTCATGGACGATGTCGAGGATTTTGATGTGGAGGCATTGGTGCCCCCTGATGGCATTGTTCATGACATGTCACCCGACGAGGGCGTCGATTTGATGTATGATTTGGTGTCTTAACCCTCGTCTCAGTATTTTGGCAGAACTTTTTTTGAAATCGTAGGACTATTTGGCAGAACATTGAATCATTGTGGTAGAACTTTTTTTTTTGAAGACACAACTCATGAACCAATGAGACATTTTCATTTTTTATTCTTACTCAACATGTAACTGGGGATGTTATTAAATTTACAATTTTAAACGTTTCTTGGCTTGCATGATTTTCTTGACCACCCGTTCCGTCTTGTTTTTCTTGCCGGGTAATCGATCAATGGCTTGGATCATCTTGGTATCGGCTTTCCATTTATCTTGCAAATTCTTGGCACGACTGTAATCAATGTCGTGTTGTTTAGCAATTTGGTCCAAGCGATTGATCCCTGGATCCCCACGTTTCAGACGTTTGGCCAAATGGGTGCCAGGGCCCATGTACTGATAACCAGGCCAATGAAATTCCTTCCCGGTCTTAGCAATCCATTTTTGGACATCCAAGGCCCCTCCTCGTTGGGTGCGTTTCCGTCCCCTTCTCCTCCTCTTGGTGGGCATGTTTTAGTCACTGTCGTCGTAATCCAATCGACGTCGTAACTTTTTACCTTGGGCCCAATCTTCCCAACCGGGTAAGGGTTTCAATCGTTCCACTTCTCGGGCGGGTGCTTTGCCTTTGCCTTTGCGACTCTCGGCTAACTTTTTTTCCAAAGCCTTGCGCTGTTCTCGAATGACTTCTAAACGCGACCGGGTATCCCCTCGACTGGTGGATGGGCTCCCTTTCTTGGGAATCTTACTGGTGGTGGCTGCTCCTTTGCCTTTCTTGGTTGCAGGGGTAATGGGTGGTTTGGGGGTCGACGGGCTGCCTTTTATCATGCGCTTCAACCATTGTTCCACAGGTCCCGTCACCAAATCCCCGGCTTCTTCCTCGCCTTCTTCACCTGGTGGACCACCCGGGGCACCAACCCCCACGCCTCCGGGAAATTGACGAATGCGTTTGGTTAACTTGATTAATTCTTGACTCAACGGTTTGGTTTGAGCATTGACCAGGGCTGGAGGTAATTGAGGGTTGGCTAACAAGACATGTTTTTGGGCGGCGAGCGTCGCGGCTTTGTTCAACAAGGCATTTTCGGTGAGTTCTCCTTTGTAATATTGAATGAGTTGTTGCAAGTCCTTTTGGGGAATCATGTAGACCTCGTCCATGGTCGGGGCAAAGGTCTTCCAATGCACGACAGATGTCACAACAGGTGATATTTATGCTTCCATGTCTTGGCACGTTAACGAACACATTGACATAACACCTCGTGAAGTCCTTGAAACAACCCTTGTCCTTTTTGTTGGATTAACCACTGACGACGTTTTTTGACGGAATGTCGACGACGTCCCAAATCACGTAGTACCTTTTTATAGGGTTGAAGTTTAGCCAGCATGGGTGGGGTCACAGGAATCTTGTTTTTTAAAAAGTTCAACACCAGTTCACTCACAGCATTGATTTGATCGGCATTGGCATGTTGTAACAACTCTTGACGTTTGGAACCATTGGCTTCTTGTAACATGGACCGTAAAAACGGTAATTGACGTCGAAGACGTTGCATCCTTTATCGGTGACGACGACGATACCGTTGATTGGCTTTTTGAATTGTGCGTTTTATACGTTTATCCGTTTCCAAGGCCACGGCTTTCCCCAATCCTGCCATGGCAGGGACCAATAGATTTAAAAAACCTCCTCGTTGACGACGACGACGTCGTCTTCTCCTCCTCACCATGGCCGGTTCGTCAACAGACGTTGCAGGGCTTTGTTTTGTTTGATCACGTCTCGCGTCTCTTTATAGCCTTGACGGGTATTGCGTTTAAAATCTTGCCACCAACCCCCACCTCGTTGTCGTCGGTAATGTTGTACATTATCGGTAATGCCTTTCAAGGCTTGTCCGCCTAATTTGCCTAAAGCCAGTCCAAACCCAGGCGCTGGGCCTGATAGAAACATACTCATGCCATGGGCAATTTTATCCACCAAACGGGGTTTGCGACGCATTAAAGCACCTCCTCTTTGTTTCCTTTTTCTGCGTCGTCGTCGTCGTCGTTGGACGGCCATGGTTCTAAGAGTGTGGGACTAGGAGGGAGCGGCTTTTTATTGATCCAATAGTCTTTGGGTCTCAAGGGACGAGGACATCCGTCTACATAGCATAGGGCTTCCAAAGGTTGGTACACAAAAAGACCATGGTAATCTTGGAGACATCGTTTGGGTAATGGAGGGGTGAAATCCACAATGGTATCATCCAAGGTTTGCATCTTGATTAAAAATCGTTCCAGATCCTCCAAGGGAACACCCCGCACATGGGTTTTCAATTCGGTCAAGGCTTTGGCATAGGTGGTAAACGCAAACCGACTCATGGTCACTTTAAATCGGTATTGTTTAAAATCATTCCATCCTTTGACCACGGTCCCCACGGCCGCCAAACACGCTACCAATGTACTGTTTTCCAAAAGCGGCCCGGCAATCATGCCTGCAGCCATCAGGAGTAATGCCATGCCATTGAACAAGGCATTGATACACTTGTAATGATTCAACATTTTTCGATAACACCACCATTGTTGATGATAAAAAGCATACAAGGAATCCATGCGTTGTAATAATTCCGGGGGGAAGGGAAGACCATGCTGTTTCGATCCATTCAATAACGACACGACGGTTTTCATCCTCACGGCGAAACACGGGACGAAGACGTTTGTACGCTCGGTGCTCCTCCCTGTTTATAACTGGTGACAATGCTATTGGTCATGGTGACATTGGCAATTTCACGTCCTTGGGCCAACTGTTCTTGATCTTGTAACAGCATACGTAAACGTCGTTGTAAATCCGCTTGACGCAAGGTACGAGGCTGTCTGCCAGGACTCCAAGATCCTCGTGGGGTGGCTGGATTGGAGGCAGGACGTCGAGAAGGCCTTGGTCTCCCGACAAATACAAATCTTGAAAGGCCCTTGCGGACATTTGATTACTGGTGGTCACCCCGACCCCCGCCGGGGACACGGTATTGTACGATTGCGGAGGTTGACGGTCGTCATCATCCGCCATGGTCACTCTTTTTCCTGTTCAAATGGAGTGTCCTGCCTTTATAGGCGTTTTTGATAGGTGCGAGTCCATCCTTCGTCTTTTAACAAGTGACTCAACACACGTTGTTGATCGGAGGAGGCCGGATGTAAATCCAACACCAAATACCCATACGGTCGTGTGGTGGCTTGATGAAACGTCTCCAACGTGTCTTTCCAAGTGGTCGGAAACGATTGAAGCATGACATTGCGTACGCCTAATTGATCTCGGGGGTTCTTGAACGCCACGATGTAATGGGCATTGCGGGAAATACTTTTAGCATAGCGACCCACGGGAAACATGTCTTGGCACAAGTATAGGACGGTCACCCCTTGATGATGTGAATGTTTGGTGAATAAATCCAACACGCGTTTATCGTGACTCCCTTCATCCATTAAATCATCCAAGACCAGGACCCCCTGTCCTTGAGGAAACCATTGCACTAAGGCCTCATGATCGGGAATCCCTTCGTGAAACACCACCCCTTGATCTTGCATGCTTCGAAATCGATCTTGCCAGGCCCCATAACAATAATGCCGTTGGGTCGGTGGGGTTTCAAACAAGTGGGGGTTGTCTACCAAGAGTTTTTCCGTAAACACGGTTTTCCCACATCCCGAAGGTCCCACCACCAAGATAGAGGAGGGAGTATGAAAACGAAACGGTTTCCCCGTTTGCATGATGACGAACTACCCTTAGAAAAAAAAAGGCACCTTTTTATTGGAATCGGTGGGACTCGAACCCACGCACGACCCAATCCCTATCTGAATCAAGTCCAAGGCTCTAACCGACTGAGCTACGACTCCGACACCACTTTTCCAACGAACTTTTTTATTTAATTATTACATTGATGATACGGATGACAACAGAGTTGATACCATCTCGATTCTTGACCTACAATCAATTGTTGAAGGCGTTGACCTGCTTGATGGTCATTGCTTACATAATCATGATCCGAAAACTCATTTAAAAAATCTTGCAAGGTCCGTCCACGGGCTTTGGCTTTCAAGTACAACAAGGCGTAATCACCACAACTCTTGCTTGTAATGGCTTGGAGGGACTTGCCATTGGTCACTACATACTTCCAATGTTGGACAATCCAATCTCGTAACGGGGTAGCTTGCACGTACGTGTCCATGGGCAAAGCATAACTGTCCAGGACTTCACACACCTTTCCATCCGTCCACACCGCTAACCAATGTTGTCCGGGTTGATCGTGCGGGTCCGTATTCACAATGTACCCTTGCGAAGTGGTCTTGACAGGACTCTTGGGTAAACGATCACAGGCCACTGTCCCGTAAAAGACAGGTTTCAATTGGGGGTCGTCTCGGGCTAAATAATCCAACTGCACATTATTCAAGGCCACATGTTCCATCTTCTTCAGTGCTGGTAAATGTTATACAACACGGCTCCGTTCCTGTCAATCTCCAGCAAGTTCTCAAATTCTCCATAGACGAGCACGGTTATATTGACACCGGGGGCGGCTCCAAATTCCAAGACCAATTGTAAATCGCCTGTTTGCTTGGGGTTGAGGTTTTGACTGTCAGCACATCCATTGGCCACATTGTCAAACATGTACAAGGTACAATTTTTAGCTTGGCCCCAATCCAGTAGTTCTACCATATTGCCTTTCTTTTTACACCAAGCGCCACTGGCTTGCAGAAAACGGAAGTAGCCTAGATGATCTCGGGTGCCATTGTTGTGCACTAACTGTAGGGTTTCATAAGGGTATTCTTCTCCTTTAACAATCTGTCGAATGGAGGTCAAACCAAATTTCTGGAAACAGAAAGGATCTCGGGTCACATCTCCATTGAAGGCTCGGCTGTCCAGTAACCCCACAATCAATCGGTCAGGTATTCTGTTTTGAAACAGGTTCGGGATATCAAAGCGGACCAGGTTGTTTTGCATGCTGAAGGTCCGGATTTCACTGCGGACGGTCGGGTAAGCCGCCACTTCTCCTTCATTGTGTCTTTTGCTAGATAAACTCTGGTAGATGGCGTCATTCAAACGCAGTTGACAGAGATGAAACCGTAGTTTGACATCGCCTTCCATCAATCGGCCAGCTTCACCCACTCCATTGAAAAACAGGCTGGGGCCATTGAAATGAAATTTCATCTTGATTTCGATGCCAGGCACCAAATGTTTGCCGGTATGAAAGACTTCCAAGTGCGGGGTAAACACCAGACTGTGGGTGACACCGGCAGCATACTTGGCGAGTTCGGCTTTCATGGCGGCCAAGGCTCCTTTGTGATGGGCAGGGAGATTCTGGTAGTCTACATGTCCGGCACCAGCATTCGCTGCGGTGTCTGTATTGTTGGCAGTCCATAGGGGTGGGAAATCCACTTGATTGAACCATCCTTGGGGTCCCAACACGGTCTTGCCATCTTCTCGGTCATAATTCAGCAAGGTTTCCAGGTAAGCTTTGTAATGATAAGTGTCGGATTGAGGACTGATCAACGTGCCATTCAACTGCAAGTCAATTTGTTTGATGATGGAATGGGCCAAATTATTGACGGGGAACAATATCTCTGCGGCGTCCAAGTTCCCGCCACCCTCCTTTTTCAAACTCAATTCCAGGGTAAAGTAACTGCGTCCCAAATCAACAAAATCGTCCAACCCTGGAATGATGAATTCCATGGGATTGATACCCGTGGTGGTGGGTTGAATGGTGACCATGCGATAGGCATTGATGCTAATGTCGGTCGGTGGCACCTTGAAAATCCGTAACGCTGGGTTGACGGTCGCTTCGGAACGCTCGTGAGCCGGGACGGTTTGCGTACTCACGTCAGGCATGTTTAACGTCGTCGAGTGGTACCCCGTCGTCGTCGTGAGGGGTTTTTATAGCGTCGTCGCCGTGTCAAACGTTGTCTCAGATCAAACCCGGGGACTCTCATCACCTCGGGACTTAACCATCCGCCACGTTGTCGTCGCATGAGTTTCCAAAACGGATACAGTCCACCCCATTGAGACAACCCTCGATCACTCCGAATTCGTCGAGGTCGTGAATGCATGGGTTCCATGTTCACACTCCCAAAATATCACGTGCACGTTTGGTTTGTTTGGGAAACAAAGCACTGGCCACACGCACGGCGTCTTTCACGTTCTTATGACTCAACGCTTTCTTGGCTTGTTTGGTGATTTCCTTTTTAAGGACGTCTTCGGCTTTGCGTTTGATACCTCGTGTCAAACCCGTTTCCAATCCTCTCTTGATATTACTAGGCAATTTCAAAGGATTTCGCGTCCTTATAAGACCTTGCAACCCCCCACGCATCAGATCCGTCATCAATCCTTTGCCTTGTTGATCATACCACTCGTCGGTTCGAAATCGTGTCAAACTTCCCCCACGCATGGTGTCGTCTTCACCAGGGATAAACGTTTTGTCTGTGCTTCACGTGACCCCCTTTTTATACCGTCATCATCGTCTTCTTTTCCGAAAAGCGGCTTCCAACCCTTTTTTAGCCCCGTAACTCGCGGCACCACCCGCGGCACCCAACGCCACGGCTTTTCCTCCAGCAATCAAGGCTGGAATGAGGGCGGCCAGTGGGAATAAACCCCCTCGTTGCCTTCTTCTTCTTCGTCTCGTTCGACGCACTCTTGTCTTGGGCATCTTGTGATTGGGACACTCCCTTGGCCACTCCCTTTTTATGTCTTTTTGAAGTGTAACGTGACAATGGTATGACCTTCACCAAACTTGACCAAGTCTCCTCCTCTACCAATCGTTTCAGCCACTTGAACGTGAATCATTTCCACCACCTCGTTACGAAGAGACATGTATTGAATGTGCAACGGTTCAAAATACAGGTTGCCGCGTGCTTCTCGCTTGTACTGGATTTCACGTAACAAATCAGTCACGCGATTGCCCACCACAGTGCTGCCTGCCACGTCGGAGTACACGTGCAACGATCGTGTGGGTTCACCCACCACTGAACGAAACGCCACATTCAAGTTGGTGAAACGCCACCCACAACTCATACTCAATTGTAAATAATCCGGTAAAATAGAACGCACCGTCCAAAAGACCGCGTTCCCCTGACCGTCGGTGACATCGTTCCAATCATTGTCAGCGGGTTTTGTCATGTTGGGGATTTGATCCCCCATGAATTCTTGTTGTAAGTTCGGTCCCAAAATCAACACATTGTCAATTTTACGTAACCATCCCATCTTGAGCGCTAACTTGGTGTAGATGGTCAGGGCTGGCGTGTCGGTGCCACAATGACAGATATTCGTGTTGTCGATGAGCAGATCCTCGCCTTCCCACTTGAACTTGACGTAGGTGTGTTTGCCTTGATCATTGGTAAACCGACCACCTTGAACGGCCATTTCCATACGTTGTTGTTCCAAGTGAGCAATGGTGGCTTTCATGAAACTCACACCATCCACCACCCAATCCAAATCTTTCACGTCATTGATGATGCTTCGCGCGGTGTCTACTCGCGAGGTCATTTCCCCGTCTTTTCCACCCGGTTTGGGATAAGTTTGGCCCCAGGACACCCCCATGACGCACCCATTTTTCTTCACCAACTCATACAAATTGACGCGAGCATCCGGTAAGGAAATGGCACTCAACCCCACTTGCCAACCACCTCCCGTGAGCTGTAACGGTTGAGGTAAACGAATCTTGAAGGAATTGGGTTGGTTGTTTGGAAATTCACGTCGGTTGGCATGACTGGGTAACGTCACGTAGAACGACATGTTGTCTTTCTTCTTCACACCACCACTTCCCTTTTAAAGTGGAGGGTCAGGAGGGCATGGCCTTCACCAAATTTCACCAGATCCCCATTGGTTTCGGCCATCTGGGTTTCGACGATTTCCACCACTTCATTGCGTACTGGGATATATTGAATATGTCGAGGTTCAAAGTGGGTGGTGTTTTGAGGCTGGTACTTGATTTCTCGTAAGAGATCGGTGATACGACCCCCTACCATACTGCTGGTCCCTACATCACAATACACGTGCAAAGGACGCGCCGAGGGAAATTCCAACGAGGGACGAAAGGTCTGGTTCAAATTCACAAACCGCCAAGGACACGATAGACTCAATTTCAGATAATCCCCCTCCACTTTCCAAAAGATGGGCTTGTTGGCGGCATCGCGGATATCCGTCGGGGTGGGAATGGTGGAAATGCCTTGAAATTCTTGCAAGAGATTCGGACCCAATCGATACTGGCCGGGGGACACTTGTTCAATCCATCCCATTCTCAGGGCCAAGGATCTGCCCCATGACACGTGCGCTACTTGTCGTTTGTAATCCACATTGGTGGTATTCAATAACAAATCCCCTTCGGAGGTCCATTCAAACGTCGGGTATAATTTGACGCCATTGTCCTCGGCCCATTTGTTTTTGGGTTCGGTTTGTTTGGCACGGCTTTGCTCGTAACGGTACACCAGTTGATGAAAAAAGTGCGATCCCGTCGACGAGGCCAATTCCTTTCTCATATCTCGACCGTAGACAGTGAGTTCGCGACGTTGATGCCACCATCGATCGTTCCCTTGATCGTCTTGGGCATACACCCGTTCGTGCCATCGTACGTACAACAGAGGATGGGAATCACCCACGCCTCCTTCTTCCGCTATCACTGGAATGGTGGGTAAGGATAAACTCACCATACCCACCATCCATCCTCGTCCCATAAATCGGATGGGTTTAGGCAATCGGTTTCTGAAATGATGACTCTTATTCCCAGGAAACTCTTTGGTACTCGCATGACTCATCAACGTCACGTAAAACGAAGAGTTGGGCACCAATGTCATTGTTTAGTCACGTCGTCGTCGTCTTTTGGCGGGACTTGTCTCTTTGGGTGGGCTTGTCTTTTTCCTCTTGGGTGGTTGGAGAGACGTCACGTCTTGACTACGAATCCAACTATTGTACTTGTCTGGCCACCCTTTCCACTTGATCAACCAACGACCTTTTTGTCGCTTAAGTACCTTCTCGATCCGAAACACATCGGACACATGGACTTTTTGTAAATCCTCTTCATAAAACGTACCTTGGACGGGGGTATTATCCCATTCGTGAATCTTATACGTGGGTACAGGGCCAGGGACCACACGATGCACCACAAACACTTCTTCGGTCCAACCGGGTAAATAGCCTTTGGCAAACGTGCGATGAATCTTATTGAGACGGACACGATCTCCCACTTTGAATGTAGGTTTTTTCTGACCTTTCAACCGTTGGCTATACAATCGTTTCCACACCGCTTCTTCGTTGTCCCATGTCACGTCTTGAGGGGGCATACCAATACTTCGATGACGGGTGGCATTATAGCCTTGCACCAACTCGGGTAAGACATCGTCAAAGCGTAAGGTGTTGGCCGCGGTAAAATAACGGTATAACCGTTCTTTCAAGGTCCGATTAAATCGTTCCACCACACTGGCTTTCGCATCCCCTTCCGTCGAAAAATGTTGAATGCCTTGCTCGTCGACCCATCGTTGAAACGTCCGATTATAAAATTCTTTCCCTCGATCCGTTTGCAATCGATTCGGGTGACGTCGTCCTTGTCTCACAATCTTCTCAAAGGCATGAACCAACGCCACCCCGGTTTTGTCTTTCAACGGTTGTACCCACGCGTACTCGGACAACACATCCACGACGGTCAACAAGTATCGTATACCCCGATTATACTTGGCCAACGGTTGCACTTCCACTAAATCTGCCGCCCATTGATCATCTAATCCCCCTACGATCACGGGGACGGTGGGAAAACGACGACGCCGCGGTTCAAAGGGAGACGATGGGCTTTAGCAAACCGTTGCACGCCTCCTAAACTGCCGGGGGCTCGAGGATCGTGGTAACGATTCAACCATGATGGGGTGTTTTTCTTTCGAGGGGCCATACGTTCTGGCATTCATCCCATAAGGTCGATATGGTGGGGACCATGTGGGGATGCGCCTTTTGAATGATTCGATACCATCGCCATGCCTCTGGGTGAGCTTTTAACCATAAGACAAACACCACCCATCGATACAAGTTGCGGTCGACATGGGTTTCTTCAAAGAGGTGGAGAGGATGCGTGTCCTCGGGACAAGGGGGAATGGGGATTTGGGACCCGGGTTGATGATCATATAAGACTTGACAAAGGGTTTGATGACATTGCCATTGCCCCAGGGACAAGACAGAATCCCACGCATCACATACAGACTCCATGGACTAAATAAAAACATTTTATTCGTTCTCTCATTTTAAAAGAGTCGTCCACAGGTGATGGTCTCAAGACCTTTCTGCCAGTTCTCCACACTGTCACTGTACTTAGGGGGCGGTGGAGCTGGGGCCACCATCATTTCTTGACGGTTCTTGAGATCTTGAATTTCTCGTAACAATTGTTTCTCATACTCTGTCAAGGGCCGATCCTCTTTCCTTCGGACTGGTGGGCCAGGGATGTCATAGCCCCTCTTGGGATATCCTTGAGCATCACGGGTAGACAAAGGAGATTCAGCTTGTTGGTCGGCTTTTTTGGGAGGGTTGTCATGAAACCACGTCCAGTACTTGGGACCCAAGGGTTGATCGGCCCATCGGAAGAAGCCACACGTTTTCTTGGAACAAGTCAGAAACAAGCGATCGGGGTTCTGAATCGAATGACTCTGTTGAAGCGTGGCGGGTTCACGGCAAAAGCATTGCAAACGACCCCACATGTCCAACACTTCTACATCAGGTTGACTATACACGGCTTTCATATACTCCAAGGCTTGATCTTGACCACAAAACAGCAAACACGGTTGCATGGGACATTTCACATACTTCCATCCCTTTTGAGATTCTCGGGCCTCCAAACGCACCTCATGGCAAGGGCATACCATAGTGTCCACCGAACTGGGAGGAGGATCTTCCACATACGTCACCATGTATTCAGGCGGGGACACCATATCATTCAATTCTTTCATCATATCTTCCACCGCAGCTCGAGTGTCGTCCACTGCAGCTCGGGTGTCTTCGACCACTTCGCGCACCACAGGATCACAGTCCACATTCTCTTTCTTTTTCTTCTTCCCCGCAGGGTGTACGCTTGGCTTTCTCTTCCGATCCACAGACATCGTGCTCAAAGATTTTCACTCACCCCCATGCCTTTTTATACCTTGGACCCTTACCTATCATTGGTCAGCTTATCCTACCCATATAAGGACGTCTCATCGTCCCATTGGTCAGCTTATTCAATCCAAATAAGGACCTCTTGTCTTCCCATTGGTCAGCTTTTCCCTATCCATAGTGAGTCCTTCTCGTGTTCCCATTGGTCCGTTGTCCCTATTTAAGACGGTCCCTTGGTCTCTAGATCTTCATTCTCAAAGCCATGCCCCCAGACATTGACATGATCGGAGAACAAGATCTCGGTGCCTTGGAACTGCAAGTGGGTCATGGACATGTGGTCTACACAGGGGGAGCCAAAGGTACGGATGCCCTCGTGGAAGAACATGCCAAACACTTTGGGATGCAACTAGAAGTCCTCGTCCCCCCGAACCATCCTCGAGCTACTTTCATCACCCCTTCTACGGTGGAAGTCCTGATGCTGGCCAACCCCCATCTTCACCAGGCAGCGGAGAAACTAGGCAAACAGATGCCCAGTCATTTTTACACCTTGCAATTACTGCAACGCAATTATCAATTGGCCAAAAAAGCCCATACGATCTATGCCTTTGGCATCTTGGAACAGGATCATAAACGCGTGAAAGGAGGCACTGGTTGGACTGTGCAATTGGCTATGGATCAAGGCAAACCCGTCTACCTGTTTGATATACCCAGTCAATCATGGTACCGCTCGGACCATTACTACCAAGTCAATGAGAATGCCGCCACCCTAGTCACTGGCAGTCAATTTGTCCCTTGGGGACCTAAAAAGCCCACCCTTCATCAAAGCAGTGCTATTGTGGGATCCCGCGATGTGGACGAGAAAACCCGAGCCGAAATTCAAGCCTTGTTCAACCGCACGTTCTGTCTACCCGAGAACATTGATCAATTACGTATGGAACTGGAAGACTTTCATTTGTAATTGTACATAGCCATTTCTTAGTTTTTATTTTCAATATTTTTTAGTTTTTATTTTTTCCAATTGTACATAGCTTTTCTTTTAGTTTTTAGTTTTTCAAATTGTAGATATCTTTTTTCAATTGTAAATAGGTGCGCCCCACCCGCGTGGCAAGAGATGGACAACCATTTGTAAAAAACATCAACTCTTTTTTAATTAAAATAAAAAGTTCACAACCCTGAGTTTGCACTATAGTCATAAATAAATGTCTCTTGACTCACAGCAGCCTTGACTCCCAATAAAATGGGAGATCCGCTTCAAATTCTTCAAACTCTTCGAGTAAGTCGTCTTGACAAGAGGCCATCTTGGGATGACTCACCTCGAGATTCGATCTGTTTTATAGTCTCTGGGATCATTCCTCGCAATGCATCATGGCCTATCTAGGGAGGGGGGAGGGGGGGTCCCCCCACCCTAGTTGACCCACAATACTTTGCGAGGAATCACTTTTTACCCTATAAAAGACCGCCTCCACTCCCCGTTTTTTCACTCCCAAGCCAGCAAGCAGTCAAGCAAGCAAGCAAGCAAGCAAGCAAGCAAACAAGCAAGAATGTCAAGTAAACGGGATAGCGGTAAGCCTTTTTTATTCCTCATCTCTTTCAACAAACCAATCTAAGTAGTTAGCCTGTTCTGGAGCTAACCGGGCTAGGTCCCACGTGCTCCAGGATTTAATTAATGATTCGCTTTCTGTATAAAAAAAAAACAACCACGTCATGTCCGTTGACTTTTTCTGGAGAGTTGAAGGGTAATGATGGTTCTGCCTTGTTTGAAAGGAGCCGGCTGTCCATTCGCTGTTTGAATGTCAATGGCAATGCTGTCAAAGATGGTTTTGCCAAGAGGAAAATACATCCGTTGCGTGGTATCAAATTGATGATCGGTATTGCCGGCATCCAAGGTACGTAAAAACCCTTTCTCTTGATTTCCCACAATGCTCTGGGCCACCAGATCCGTGTAAATCATCAATTGTTGTTGTCCTTGTTGCGGTTTGACGGTTTGGGTGGTGGGAAATACTTGTCGACTAAGATTCGGTCCCAAGAACAAATAATAATTGAAATCGGGGTGGGTGAAGCTGACGGACACATGACCATAAGGTGGATATTTGTTGACAGGACCTCGGGTTAGTGTCCATTTGTGTCGATCGTCGTAATCCACAATATTTTTCACTAAATAATTTTTTTCTTGGACCACGCGTTCACTTGGTGTACCATCTTTCACCAGTCCCATCAGTCCAGCGAATTTCCATTCCATTTCAAATTGCATGTTGGCTGGTATGAGTACATACAACGAATCTAATTCGGGGGCGATGCTTGTATTGGTGATTTTCACGTAGGGTTGAGCCAGGTTGAGAGCGGCTAGTTGCTGTCGTTTCGCCTGATCGTCCACCTCCATTTTAGTTATATCCATCATGACGTCCATGTGTTGTTTTTCGATTTCGTACGCGATGGCAATCCATGCTTCTTTCAAATTGGTGTAATACCCTGGGGGTAAATGGATTTGTTTGGTCACTTGAATAGGAGCCGTTCCATCCGCACGTTTTGGTATGTATCTCACATCGGTTTTCATCCAATGTTTTTGACTATCTTCTTGCGTCCAATTCTGTTTGGTTTGATCTCCCCATTGTTGATTAAACCCCGGGTGGGAGATATGAACCAAAGCCGCTTCCCAATCATCTTCCACCAAATAATAGGAACGAGGAAGTCGAGCCGTAAATTTTTGTCCCGTGCCTTGTGCTTGATCACTGATAAGGGTGATGTAAAAACTCATGGTCACAATCCTAACCCCTCTGGTTACCTTTTTATACCTGCCCCCGATGCCCCAATTGAACCGTGGACTTTGAGCCCGCGTTCCTCAGCGGTCCTGAGCCCGCGATCCTTTTTTCCACTGGTCAGCGGTTTCCCACCCTAGCCAGAGGCCTATTCTGATACGTCATGTAAGCGTCACGAAATGTCCTCTCTTCTCTTTCCTCTGAGCCCACGTGCTCCAGGATTTAATTAATGATTCGCTTTCTCTATAAAAAACAACCACGTCATGTCCGTTGACTTTTTCTGGAGAGTTGAGATGAAACTATTTTTTTTGTCGCCTCGAAAAAAAAAAAATTTGAAAACCGAAGCGGTTCTGTTTAGCTCGCAATGTTTTCCCATTCCCCGCGTTGTTGTGAAACTCTGCTTCTGATCGGCTGATACTTTGACCATGGCCTTGGACCTTGACCATGGCCCGACTGGGACTGACCAATCACAATCAATCCTAACCAAATAAGGTCATACTGTTTAGCTATATAAGCAGCAAAATTACCCCCAAGTTCTCACTTTTTTCAAGATGGAGGAAGGTCAGGGAGATTTACGACAGTTTTTTCAGATTTATTCATCGCTTTACCCCAGAAGCCCTCGGCTTTACAAATAAAACGATGACAGCTAAGATTTCGGCGAAAAAAGTGGGAGATTTTTATCTGTAAAAGCCGCCGAATGGATGTTTTGAAAGCAGCGAAAGCTTAACACGAGGTAAGTGTTGTGTTTTGCTGCCGGCTAAAAATATTTGTTTGTCGCCTCGAAAAAATTGGAAAACCGAAGCGGTTCTGTTTAGCTCGCAATGTTTTCCCATTCCCCGCGTTGTTGTGAAAAAATCCTTTTCTACCCGAAAGACTATTTGATTTATTTTTACTCACTCTCTGTATTTCTTTTTTTCCACAGTCCAACGATGTGCTGACTGTAACGTGGTGAGACAAACGAGATGACAACTCGCATTTTCGCCGAGAAGAAAGCGAGCGGCTTGTTGAAAACAACAAGCAAACCTCCACGCAAAGTAAGCATCATTTTTTTCTGACTGTCAGCTAAAAAATATATAGATTTAGCCAAGCCTAAAAGCGGAACTCCATATCTACCGGTTACCATCGGCCGCCTATAAATTAGGTACTTGACCTCGTTAATTACTGTATAGTTTTATTAAGCGTATCATCTTAGTATAAACTTAGAGTTATAATTCTGTTTCGTGATTCAAGCAAATCTAGTTTATCTATTTGTGCTTTCACTTTAAGTTCGCTAGGCAAATTCATTTAATCGTTTATCGGCATTTTTCGTTTGTTTTGATTGCTGTTATTTTATTTGTCGCTTTGTATTTTGTAATTGGAGACGCGTGTTCGCTTCGAAACTACTAGAAATTCTCTTTTGGTTTTGTTTACAGATTATTGCACAGTGTTGCACACATTTGACACATTTTATCGTAAATTCAATCTGTTTACTGTGAATAAATTTAATTCTGTTTTACAACTGTCAATTGGAAAGCTATGTTCTTCTAATTCTGTTTGGCAAACGGATACGCTTCATTCGTTTTAAAATACAAAGGTCATGCTTTAGGTCAGAATTATTTGTTCGCAAATTATTACTTTTCTGATCAACTTATACTCTTTCCCAGGGCGCGTGTTCCTTCCCAGGACATTGAACTTTGGACTCCGTGCCGCTGCCTGGCTTGCATAGTTCGTCATTCTGCCCTCGTCCTCTACCAGGTGCCTCTCTTCATGGAATCATGCCTCCAGACATCGTCGCAAGCCACCATATCCAGTTTAGACTTTGGACTCATTTTTGTTTTCTGTCACTTGTTGTGAAAAAAGTTTGACAATAAATTATTTGTTAAAATTTTTTGTGTTGTTTTTTGGAGTCAAGGACCACCCCCGTTGCTAAAATTGGACTTTGGACTTTGAGCCCGCGTTTTCTCAGCGGATTTGCTTCCTCCTGAGCCCACGATCAATTTTTCCTACTCGTCAGCGGTTTCCCATTCAAAAACACGTGACTTCCGGTTTGCATGAGCCCGCGATCCCTTTTTTCCCACTGGTCAGCGGTTTCCCCTCTTAAAAACACGTGACTTCCGGTTCCGGTCATGACGTCATCCTTACATCAAAACGAGGCTCAATTGTCCATACGGTCCCACATTACTACTGTGCTAAATAGTAAACTAGAGCGTGATCATAACAGTTGGACCAACTCGTTGTTGGTCTACGAAACAGACCTGTATTAAAGTCCATATGAAACCATATTGAGTAGATAAACATTGTTATTACCGCTCCATCATTGTTGAGCACTATTCTGGATCTATCAGTGTGGAACTCACCTGAAGTTATATATATGTATATACACCCATTTTCAGAACGTTTTCATGCAGAGAAATATATAGATAGATATATACTTTTGTTTTGTTGCACGTGCGCCCATGTACAATTTCCAATGTCATTGTTCAACTTGTTAAAAATCTCAGGTCAGCGATAACTTTTTCTTGTTCGGCTCCTTTGTTTCATTTTAACAATAAACCTGCTGTCCACAAGGGGCCTCCCCTTACAGTCGTGATTTGCGATGGGAAATCAATTTGGCTTGTTTTTCGCATTAGGAAATTAACCCATGAAGTGGCAGTGATTTGTTTCGTTTATGGCAAGACGGCAATGTTCGGCATTTAAACCAGTTGTTTTTGTTGTTGTCATTTTTTTAAACACATGCAATCATAACGACATCAAGTATGTGAGACAATTTAATGTTTTCTTTGTTGAAAACATGGGTTATTCGACAAAAAATCACACATGACCTGAAATTTCAAAATAATTTGCATGAATCTTCTCAAGAGACGACACTTCCATCGCTGGGTTATGATGCAAAATTATCTGTTGGGGGAAATTGATTTTAAATTGGACATCAGACGCAGTAGTAGTTTTCATTCTTATCAAACTCACAGAAGCAATGATTTACACCTTCCTCGCATGCGTACCAGTTGGGGCAAGCAAACTTTCATTTATCAAGCCTCTAAGGACTGGAACAACCTAGACAATGACATTAACAACAGCAAATCTTTGTCTTCCTTTAAGGCAAAGCTTAAAACTTTGTAAATTATGCCCTATCTAATTGTTAAAGTATTTTAAAATTAGTTTTATATTGTAATATCAATTTTTTTCTTAGTTTTTAATTTTCTATTTTTATTATAATTTGCAGGGCCCCACTGAAAACCGCCAAGGCGAGTGGGCTCCCTAGATAAATATTATTTTCATTATTAATTATTATTATTATTATTATTATTATTATTATTATTATTATTATTATTATTCTCTTGATTTGCATTACCTCCAAAATAAAAGGATGGGGAGTCTGGGTCATCTAATTGTTGCACTACATGGAGGCCTTTAAGGATGAGTTCTCTAACTGTGATCAGATTTACAATGATTCGGACGATAAAAGACAACTTGAGCGACAAATCATCCAACATTTTAACTTTCACGAAGACGTAATGTTAATGTTAATTGAACTGCAACATAACTGAAAAAAGGAGAAATAAGTACTAACAGTCATTTTGGGGCATCTTGAGGGGCTTGGTGAACTTTAAAAAGAAAGCGTTCTAACAAAAGTAGAATTTGAAGAGCAAAAGCAATTACTACTCATTGATCTTACAACTATCAAGTAAACAAAAGTCAACTACATCATTGTCTACCAGGACAAATAAACTCTCTGTCACAAAGGCTTTCGATGTAGTCCACAGCTTCTGTGAAGTATGCCCCTGGATAACACATAATATACTCCATCAACTTAAGCACTTAGCCTTTTGTAATAGAATTACTATGACATTTGGACCACCAATTCGACGGAAACGACACAAAATACTGAAAATTGTTCTTTGTGTTACGCCCAATAACACTGCTGCTCCTTCTTGGGTCGATTACCTCATTTCCAAAACAAGCCAAATGATTTGCCATCGCAAATCACTACTGCAAGGCGCAGGCATATTTCTTAAGGAAACAAACTAAAACAGCATGTTCTTTGTGAAATTAAACAAAGAAGCCGGCGGAGAAAAAAATATGAATGACCTGAGATTTTTAAAAAGTTGAACAATGACAAGTGTAAATTGGACACGGGCGCACGCGCAACAAAACAAAAGTATATATATCTATATATATAGTTCTCTGTATGAAAACGTTTCTGTAATAATGGGTGTATATATATATATATATATGTACATATACATACATATATATGTATATATATATACATATATATATAACAGTAAGAATTCAAGAGTTAGTTTTTATGGACATTTACTCGCTACTCTGAGTTTCATGCCTCATGCGAGGCAATCATCAGGCGACTGCCAGAAAAAACGGTTACATTCAGAGATATTTGAAAATTCAGAACAATACAATACATTGTGTGTCACATGTCACGTCACGCGGGAACTTTAACACCAGTTAGAATAGAACGTTTTTCAGCAAGAATTTCCTAGCATGTCTACAACACGATATAAGCTCATTTCTGCTGTTGAGAGTTGACATTTCCGGTTTACATAAAATGAAAAATTTCTCCCACAAACACAAATTGCATCTCTTGGTAATATTCGAATAAGACCTAGCCTGTTTAACTTTGCGCCACTTGATGTGATACTTAATGTTCTTATCTTTGAGATTCCATATGTATTTACTTAGTTCGGTAGCGTGTTTATACCGTTCATTTCGAAAAGAACATACATGGTTACGATATCTTAATTTAAATGCAGTGTCACAGAGTCCGATGTAAGTCTCCTTCGTGGTTGAGGTGGTGACTTCGGCTTGGTAAATGATGCTTTCCATGTTACAATTTCCATCCATAGGACACGTGCTAGATTTTCGGCAGTTGCAATTTTTCGTTTGGTCATCAGTATGAGTGGATTTGTTAATCACCGCTCTAGTTCAGCTATTGAGCACTTTGTAGTAGATGAGAATTTCACTCCATTTTTTGGTTATATTGAGCTCCTTCTTGTTGAGCACTCTGTCTGACTCATCCCCTATCACTATGGAGAAGGTTAATTTGGGCTATTCCACCAAGAACATTCCACTGCCAAAGAAGAACGAGTACTTGAAGACATTTATTGAGAAAACAGAACATTTCATACGTCGAATGCGATGGAAAGCTTTCCATTTCCTAAACAAAACAGAATCAACAGCAAATGATACATATGGCTTCAAATCAAGAAAATCACCGCCGCAAATCAACGAATTGAGACCTTTCGAAGACGACATGGCTAATCTTATCCAGGACATCAAATTCAATGACACTAAATGCAGTTTCCAAGGCAAATTAAACAGCGATATCAAGAACAAGATCAAGAGGCCAGACACCCTCCTCATTCCAGCAGACAAGACAACATACTTCTACACAATGAACCCTTCCTCGTACGATAAATTGATTAAAGAAAACGTCACCAAAACCTACAAAAAATCGAATGATGAACTTGTAAGGGAAATAGACGCGCAGTCTGCCAGAATAGCCGAACGACTCAAGTTAGATGATCGCATTGAAAAATTAGCTAAGAAAGACGCATTTATCACGTTGAAGGATCACAAGCCCAATTTTCAAGACCATCCAACGTGCCGCCTAATAGATCCATCGAAGTCTGAAATCGGTGTAATTAGTAAACACATTCTGGATGAAATTAACACCTCTATCATCGACAGCACGAAAATAAACCAGTGGAAAAACACCTCCAGCGTCCTTAAGTGGTTTAACAGTTTGGAAAGCAAGAATTCACTCTCGTTCATATGCTTTGACGTATGTGAGTTCTACCCATCAATAACTGAGAAGTTGCTTTCTGATGCGCTTGACTTTGCCACCAAGTACCGTCGAATCACCGAGCATGAGCGTGAAATTATCCTGCAAGCTAAACGATCTCTGCTATTCAGCGACGATTGCCCATGGGAGAAGAGATCTGCAAACAACCTTTTCGATGTCACCATGGGGTCCTTCGACGGAGCTGAAACATGTCAATTGGTTGGGTGCTATCTTTTGTCACTCCTAACAAAGAAGTATGGCCAAAACATCGGCTTATACCGCGACGATGGATTGGCAGCCCTCAAGGGGAATCCACAGGAAGTGGAGAGGATTAAAAAGGATATATGCAAAGTTTTCCGTGACCACGACTTAAAGATCACAGTCGAAGCCAACACCACCAAGGTCAACTTCCTAGACGTCACGCTTGACCTCCAAAGTGGAAAGTACTATCCTTACACAAAGGAAGGCAACGTCCCTCTATACGTCCACAGAAAATCCAACCATCCACCATCCATCCTGAAAAATATCCCCGAATCTATCAACAAGAGGCTCTCCGAAATATCCTCTGATAAAGAATGCTTCGATAACGCTAAAGGCGTCTATCAAGAAGCACTCAACAAAAGCGGATACCACTTCAACCTGTCATTCAATGCCACACCGAACCAGACACACCGCACACGAAAAAACAGACAACGAAACATCATATGGTTTAATCCACCATATAGCAAGAACGTGGAAACAAACGTCGGCAAATGCTTCCTTTCACTAATTGACAAGCATTTCCCCAAATCTAACCCACTTCATAAAATTTTTAACCGTAACACAATCAAATTAAGCTACAGCTGCATGGGCAACATCAAAACAATTATATCTAACCATAACAAAGCTGAAATTAACAAATCCACTCATACTGATGACCAAACGAAAAATTGCAACTGCCGAAAATCTAGCACGTGTCCTATGGATGGAAATTGTAACATGGAAAGCATCATTTACCAAGCCGAAGTCACCACCTCAACCACGAAGGAGACTTACATCGGACTCTGTGACACTGCATTTAAATTAAGATATCGTAACCATGTATGTTCTTTTCGAAATGAACGACGACGATGGATTGGCAGCCCTCAAGGGGAATCCACAGGAAGTGGAGAGGATTAAAAAGGATATATGCAAAGTTTTCCGTGACCACGACTTAAAGATCACAGTCGAAGCCAACACCACCAAGGTCAACTTCCTAGACGTCACGCTTGACCTCCACAGTGGAAAGTACTATCCTTACACAAAGGAAGGCAACGTCCCTCTATACGTCCACAGAAAATCCAACCATCCACCATCCATCCTGAAAAATATCCCCGAATCTATCAACAAGAGGCTCTCCGAAATATCCTCTGATAAAGAATGCTTCGATAACGCTAAAGGCGTCTATCAAGAAGCACTCAACAAAAGCGGATACCACTTCAACCTGTCATTCAATGCCACACCGAACCAGACACACCGCACACGAAAAAACAGACAACGAAACATCATATGGTTTAATCCACCATATAGCAAGAACGTGGAAACAAACGTCGGCAAATGCTTCCTTTCACTAATTGACAAGCATTTCCCCAAATCTAACCCACTTCATAAAATTTTTAACCGTAACACAATCAAATTAAGCTACAGCTGCATGGGCAACATCAAAACAATTATATCTAACCATAACAAAGCTGAAATTAACAAATCCACTCATACTGATGACCAAACGAAAAATTGCAACTGCCGAAAATCTAGCACGTGTCCTATGGATGGAAATTGTAACATGGAAAGCATCATTTACCAAGCCGAAGTCACCACCTCAACCATGAAGGAGACTTACATCGGACTCTGTGACACTGCATTTAAATTAAGATATCGTAACCATGTATGTTCTTTTCGAAATGAACGGTATAAACACGCTACCGAACTAAGTAAATACATATGGAATCTCAAAGATAAGAACATTAAGTATCACATCAAGTGGCGCAAAGTTAAACAGGCTAGGTCTTATTCGAATATTACCAAGAGATGCAATTTGTGTTTGTGGGAGAAATTTTTCATTTTATGTAAACCGGAAATGTCAACTCTCAACAGCAGAAATGAGCTTATATCGTGTTGTAGACATGCTAGGAAATTCTTGCTGAAAAACGTTCTATTCTAACTAGTGTTAAAGTTCCCGCGTGACGTGACATGTGACACACAATGTATTGTATTGTTCTGAATTTTCAAATATCTCTGAATGTAACCGTTTTTTCTGGCAGTCGCCTGATGATTGCCTCGCATGAGGCATGAAACTCAGAGTAGCGAGTAAATGTCCATAAAAACTAACTCTTGAATTCTTACTGTTATTCACCGCTCTAGTTCAGCTATTGAGCACTTTGTAGTAGATGAGAATTTCACTCCATTTTTTGGTTATATATATATATATATATATATATATATGTAAAACTGGCTTCGATCACCGCGCGCACAGCGCACGTCATTTGCAACATGACAACAGAATATAGGCCCTGCGGTGTGTCCTACTATAACCACACGTTATGTCGGAGAAAGGGGAGCTTGGCTTGAATGAAAAGAAATATCGCTCTCGCTATCATTTCAACGAAGAAAAAAAGAAGCAAAGGCGAGAATGGAAAAAAAAGGCATCGAGAGGAACGAGTGAAAAGAAAGAGAAGTGAACGAAAGACTGGAGCACCCGCAGTGAACCCCGAGTCCAAAACAGTCATTCCGAATCACCCAAAACAAGAAGTCCATAAAGTACCTTATGAAGGCTGGCAAAATGATCGTAAACAAGACCAAGTACCACAAAACTTTTCTTTCAAAAGAGAAGGCGAAGAACTGAGTGGCGCCATAAAAAAGAAGAGAGTGGACCCTATCGCCGAAGTTCGTCTAGTAGCCATCTCTAAAGAGAAGAACACCAGTGAGGAACCGGCAAATATGATGAGGGGAAGGAAAATGGTAGCGCTTGCGTAATTCAAAAGACCAAACATTTCCGCGCAAAATCGATCGAAGAGGTTTTCCGAACGTGATTCCATCATCACCACCGTGACTGAAAAAAGAGAGGAATTTAGCCCAAAGCAAAGGAACGTCCCAAAACTCGCGGTATGAGAAATTGACCGGTCCTTGCTACTGAAAACCCGTAGCGAACCAATAGGTTCTGGAACATTTGGAAATTGTTTTCTGCCAGAGTATTGCGGAATTGCAGCAGTCGTAAAAGAAATGAAAAGGCGAAACGATACACCAAAAGAAAGTGAGCGATGCAAGAAGGAGGTACTCCATGAGGCAAACGTGCTACACAACCTTGGCAATCATGAAAACCTTCCATTTCTTTTGGGTATATGTACCCTCAAAGAACCTTACTCACTAGTTCTTTAGTTTCATGGTTTGGGGCAGGAGAGCCTGACTTTGTACAAGGCAATTAAGGAGAAATTCTTCGACAAGGTGGGAACTGTAAAGGTCTTTGTGGACATTTGCAAAGCAGTAAACTATATCCATGGTAAAGGATACTTACACAATGATTAAAAAACAAATATTGTTGTGCTTAAACGGAAAAAGGGGGGTTTTCATCCTATGATTATTGACTTTGGCAAAAGCAAGCCAATAGGGAAGTCGGAAGCCCGCAAACGCTACACTGCGGCCGATTACATTGTGCCAGAAGTCAGGAAGGGACGTTTTGAAACTACGGCGAGCAACATATACTCCGTGGACAAAATGCTTGAAAGGGCTGTTCACGGGAGAAGCTTTTGAGATTTATTCAACAACATTATCGTGCAAACGACACAGTCTTCCCACTGGTGCAAGCTTTCCGTACATGAACTGATTATTCGACTAAACCGTGTAATTAAAGATTAAGAGTGGATGTAAGCTAGACTTGCAGAATAGTCTGAGACTTTTTTAAAAAAGGCTTGCAGCCTTTGTGACTTTTAGTTAAATTACGTGAAGTCTGCAATGTGCATTTGTCGCACACCACTGCTTGCACCAGTATTTTTGTAAATTATGTAAGAGAAAAATCATTTCAAATCGTTCGTTTATATTTAGCAGTCACTTGTGAAATATTTCACGCAACAACAACAAGCTTTTATTACCAAAAAGAAAAAGGAAAAAAAGTTAAACTTTACAATATAATATATTAATACAAAAATAGGTAATGTTTACTCAGGATAAATATAAAGCTAATCGAGCTGAGTAAAACTAAGTGATGTTTAAATACAGAGGTAGGTTGGCACTAAAGCTTGGTGAAAGCAATTACTTAGCAATTACTTAGTCAATTAAGTAGCAGTTTTGCGACTGCTGTGAGAACGGCTATTTTTAGTTTGTAAAGAGATCCATTTACATATCCCGTAGATAAATCGTTTTTAATTCTGCAGCAAGAGTTGGGGATCAAATTAAATTAAAGTAATTAAAATTGTCGAAATCTGTCAAGTGATGACTTGTGACTGATATGAAAGACTCATTTAAGAAAGCTTCTACGGCATCACGTTTCGTGAGCTATCAATGCTTCCATTGTTTTATAATGCGAAATCAGTCAGTTTAGTTGACCGATTATCGAGTATCTAGGGTTTGCAGGTTCTCATGGAAGAGTAGACTGTTTACAGTCCTCTATTTTTCTCGTACGATTTTTTCGTATTCTGATCGACATTGTGAATAATACAGTACAGAACCTTTTGTTTCTATAGCAAGTCATTAACTGATGGAATAGCAAGCGACAGTTCCTAGCTCCCACAGATAAAAATAATAGAGAAAGGCTAACATGGGACTGGTAAAGGGTATGCGACCGTTTAATACAGGAAGTAAATACAAAGCTAGCATGGGTGAAACCTTGGGATGAGTAATAGAGGGGTGACCACTTAAAACTTGTATACAGTACACAGAATCCATGCTAAACGCCATGCCGTGAACATTCATGGTACACCGGTCACCTACCCACAAATTGTGTGAATTTGGGCTACCTGTGGAATACCTTTTTTGCGGGTAAAATGGTTTGCAACATCTGCGTGCGGGTAACGCCCGCAGTCTTCTCTTTCCCAACATTTTTTTCTCTCTGTCTCCATCTTACAACAAGAAGAAAATATATCAAATTTTCTGTTTTATTTCTCCTTTTTATTTCTGTCTTCTCTTTCAATTATTCTTCTTGACCTCAGTTACCTGAAAAACACTATTAATTATATTTACATATTATACTTCTTATCCTCTACAGCTATTTCAATACGAAGCTGCACTAATGAATCATATAGACAACCATTTTTTCCTCAACCTCTACCAATCACACTACTCTAACAACTCCAAATCTACCACCATCCTGAAGTGACAAGACCTCTTCCACTCTATCAACGGCGATGCATTCTATCCACTCAATTCCCGGCCTTCCGACATCAAATGTACTTTCTGGCAAAGACCCATTACAGATACAGATACGTTCAAATTGTTTCTATTCTTCACTGGCAATGGAGGCTCCCCAAATGTCATAGCCGAATGGATACTTACTTCTCAATATTGGGGGAACGGAGGGAAAGCAGAAAAAAAAGAGCCCGACAACTGGATTTGTTACAGAGTAACAGAGAAAGAAAAGCAGACACATGGTTTTATTTTGACATTTTACACCAAGACTGGCGATTTCAAATGGAAAAAGAGACACTCAGCAAATAATTAATGTACAAAACTTTTTGTAAAAAACGTTTACATATTTATGTGAATGAAAATTAAAATTACGACCAGCTTGAAAAAGAAAATCTTTTATGCTGATACTGGTTCCCCAAGAAAGAATGCTGAAATCACAAAAAAGACCACGTAATTACACATTTTTTATAGATCGTCCGCTCTAAGAAAATTATCCACCTATTCAATATTTACTCTACAAGCTAAAAATACACAAACAAGACTGCAAACACCACACAAAGTACCACGTGTCTACCAGATCTCATCCACACAAACTAAATCCACAGGTCCTTTACCATTACCTCTAAATATTATGACTGGTCCATTATACTCATATAGCTCGCCTAACTCCTAACTTCTCTTAAATTTAATTTAATTTAATTTAATTTTTTAATAATTGTTTATATTTCTTTTGTATTGAGCTGGCAGTGTGCTGCTTTGCAGAGGTCACTCTCAATTACCATATAAGCACTTTAATCGGAAACGAACGTCCAAAAAAAACAAACAAACAAATAGGCCAGAACACTAAACATTTTCAGATTTTGCATACCAATTAGCAAATTATGTAATTTGTTGACCTCTCTAGTTAGCACCTGGGTGTTTCAGGCTGTTCAGCCGGCTGGTTGGTTTATTCCCCAGGAGAGGTAAGTAACTTGTGTAAATCGTGCTTTGTTTTGTCCTGTTGTTATCTTTTGTGGTGTTAGATAGATACATTTGTTTTATTTTTGATAATCTGAATGTCTGTTCTGAAGTTTTTGTCGCTTAATGTGAGAGGTTTAAGAAATAAAGAAAAGAGGAGGTCAGTATTCTCATATTTAAAAAATCAAAAGGCTAACGTTTATCTTCTCCAAGAAACGTTCTCAAATTCTAAAGATGAGAAGATTTGGGCGGCGGAATAGGGTGGCCAAATTTTCTACTCGCATGGTTTAAACCATTCCAAGGGAGTGTGTGTTCTCATAAAACCAAACTCTCCACTTCACGTAGAAATAGTGGAACTCGATGTAAATGGAAGATTTATAATCTTGTCTTTAAAAACACCAGGGGAAATCAACTTAAATGTTGTTAATGTATATGCCCCACAGACCCCCGTGAGCAAATCGACTTCATAAATTCTTTTAGCAAGAAAATTATATCTTTGACTAATACATCGAGTCTAATAATCGCAGGTGATTGGAATACAACGTTAAAACCATTAGATAAGCAAGGTGGACTGACTTGGAAAGAAACTAATTATAGGAATTCGCTAGTTCATTTCAAAAAAGAGGCCAATTTGGTTCATATATATCGTAAACTGCACCCCAAAAATAAATCGTACACAAATGAATCAAAACCCTTGAAACTAAAATCACACATAGATTTTTTCTTAATAAGTGGTAAATTTCAACCGGATATTACAGAAGTGGAAACGCAAGCACCAACTGCACCTGCCCAAAGAGCAGTCTTTTTAAACATGAATTTGAATGAAGAATTTAAGCGCGGACCTGGATTACGGAAATTTAATAACACACTTCTTCAAGATGAGTCTTATCGACAATTAATAAAAGATTGTTATCCTTGTATCCTGCAGAAATACGCTGAAGTTAACAATAAACAACTAATCTGGGAATTAATAAAGATGGAAATAAGATCGGAAACGATACGTTATTCCGAAGGAAAAAGTAAACAATAAAAAATGCGTGAAAGCATCATTCAAAGTAGAATAGAAGAATTAGACTCAAAAATTTGTAATGACGTCTGCCTGGAACAAAACATCTTATCGGAATATGAAAAATTAAAGAAAGAATTACAGGAAATGTATGAAGAGAAAGGCAGAGGAGCATTTTCAGATCCAAAGCTAGATGGATTGAAAATGGAGAAAAGCCAACGAAATTTTTCTTTAATCTCGAGAGAAGGAATTATGAAAAAAAGATTGTCTCACAGTTACAAATCGGGGAAGGAAAATTCTTGTCAGATTTCAAACAAGTAAACAAAGAAATAGAAAATCATTATGGCCAGTTCTACAAAACAAAAATTTAAGAAAAATGATTTACAACAAAGATTCGAAAGTTTTGTAGAAAATTTGGATTTTACCCAACTTCAAGAGCATGAAGACCAAGAACTAGAAGATGAAATAAGCATTGATGAGGTGCGAAATGCTCTAAAAGGCTTCCAAATAACAAATCTCCTGGCGATGATGGCTTCACAAAAGAGTTCTATGAAGCTTTCTTTGACCTTTCAGGTAATGCGCTTTGAGAATCTTTTAATGCAGGGTTTGAGAATGGAACGTTGTCTGTATCACAAAGACGAGGAATTATCTCATTGATTCCAAAAGAGGGAAATAATTTGACCACTTTATCTAATTGCGCCCAATTACTCTGCTTAATGTAGACTATAAGATTCTAGCCAAGGTAATTGCTAAAAGAATTGAATCAGTATTACCGAAATTGATTCATTCCGACCAAACAGGTTTTATCAAGGGAAAATTTATTAGGCAAAATGTGAGATTGTTAAATGACCTACTGGAATATACAGATGTCAAAAAAAATACCAAGAATCCTGCTATTTATTGACTTTGAAAAAGCATTTGATACAATAGAATGGCCCTTTATACAAAACGTGCTTAGACACTTCAACTTTGGACAGATTATTAGAAAATGGGTCTCCTCCATACTCTATAGCGACGTAGAAAGCGCAGTTATAAACAGAGGCTACATGACCAATTATTTTAAAGCTTCAAGAGGCGTTCGGCAAGGTTGTCCACTGAGTCCTTTATTATGCGTTTTAGGCGTAGAAATCCTAGCCCAAAAGATCAGACAGTCAGCAGGTTGCCGAGGAATTAAATTACCGCAATCAGTAGAAGCTAAAATTAGTCAATTTGCGGACGACACAACTCTCATCTGTAGGGATGTAGACGCACTTAAAGAAAATATGAAGGTTATAAGTGAATTTAATGCTATCTCTGCTCTTAAATTAAATAAGAAGAAAACAAAAGCAATGTGGATTGGCTCAGCTAAAAACAATAAAACCAAACCCTTCGGCTTTGAATCTTATCATGAACCAGTCAAATCACTAGGAGTAAATTTATCATACGATCGCCATAAGAACAATAATTTGAACTTTTTTGTCAAAATTTACAAGATGGACACTAAGCTGAATATATGGGAAACGAGAGACTTAACTCTGTTTGGTTGCACATTGTTAGTTACGACCCTAGGCATATCAAAATTAGTTTATGCGGCCTCTATGCTTTGTGTCCCTGAAGTGTTTATTAAGACAGTACAAGCCAAAATATTGAAATTCTTGTGGAAAACCAAAAACTATAAAGTAAAACGATCAGTTTTATATCAACCTCTCTCCCACAGTGGACTGAATTTTCCAAACTTTCACACAGTGATAAGATCATTGCGCTTGAGCTGGCTAGGCAGGTTTTTAAACTGTACAAATGAATCCTGGCAGGCAATTCCAAATGACTTTTTTAACAGGCATGGAGGATTATCCTTCCTACTTAAATGCAATTACGATTCTAAAAAGCTAGACGAAAACTTACCTCTTTATTATAGGGAAATGTTGGATTATTTTAAGGAGTTGCGTGCTGGTCATCCTGACATTTATAAAAGCGAATTCATTCTTTGGAACAATAAAGAAATTACAATAGAGAATAAGTCTATATTTTGGGCACATCTGTTTGAACAAGGAAGCTGTTTTGTACATGATTTACTTGATAAAAACGGCAAGTTTCTCTCTCTTGAAAATGTACAATGCAAATATAATGTACACCTGAACTACTTTCAATATTTTCAACTTATTGCTGCGATCCCAAGTTACTTGAAGAAAAATGCTCAGGAAACTGCTGTAACCAATAGGAATATACTTAATGAAAGGGACGTATTTTATCTGTCCGAAAATAAAGCACTCTATTTAACCAAACTGAGGTGCAAAGACTATTACAATTTATTTCAGGAAAACAATATGAAAGAACCTACCGCTGTGAAAAGTTGGACCAGACTTTTTCCCAACTTTGCTCACAGTTGGAAACAGATATTTAACACAATCTACCAAACAACCGCTGACAACAAGTTAAGAGAATTTGGTGTTAAATTTCTTCATAGAATTTTAGTAACTAATAGAGAACTCAAGAGATTCAAAATCAGAAATGATGACATTTGCGCTCAGTGTAAAAATTCTGACTCAATGGAACACACCTTTTTAGGACGTACTATCAGTGTTAAATCTTATTAGCAAATTTTATCGTGGTTCAATGCAATCAATAGAACGTTTATAAATTTGTCAACTGAGCAATTTCTATTTCAGAACTACCCCTCTCCTTCTACAAACGGCAACCTTAGACGCCAACTAGGTCTACTCGTCTTGCTAATAAAAAGGTACATATATAGTTGTAAAAGTAGTGAAATAAATCCTGAATGGTCTCAATTTATAAATGATTTAAAAATTCAATGGAAAATTGAGATTTCAAGTTAAAACCGATCTCTCCTTTTTGTTACTTTGTCAACAGACCTCCCATATGCTTCTCCCTTTGTTCGTTCTCTTTATAATTTTTTTTCATAAGAAATATTATTGTAAGCACAATTGTGTTGATACTAAAATGTAACATTGTAAGTGACACCAGGTAAAACCACTATAAAAAATAGTAAGTCAACACTGCAATGTAAGATTTGTAGGCAATATTATTGTAAGAAAACTAATGTACGTCATGTTGTGTAAATAGGTCATTCTCCGTTATGTTGTAAGTTGCATAATTAATTTTGTAGCGTAAATCTTGCAGGTCGGCTTTTTTACTTTCTTTTTTTCGCCTTTTTGTATTTGTTGTTGTGTGATTGCAAATAATATATATATATATATATAACTTTAATAAATTTGTATGCTTATTTTACTACTCACATCAACCACCTCAATACACACACCCCATTTCACCCCTACACTGATGCAAATCAATGTCCAATTGGTAACCCCCTAAAGGGATCCCATATTTCAACACCTAACAATGCCACATATCTTGCTAGATATCTACCAGTGTTTTAATTCTTTCAATAAAAAACTTTATGTATTTCTATTTTTATGGTGGTCTTTGTACACGTTTCTGCTGTCTATCTTTGTCTTCCAATCTAAACCTTTTCATTTTTATTATTTTCAATCTTGTAATAGTTTAATTCCATTTTTACTTAGCTTTTTGCAGCCCCTGGCGAAGGTTAGTTTTGCCTAACTGAAATACTGGGCAGTAAAATTGCCCATACTAGCTGTCCGATCAGGTGGCTCCATACAGTTTCTCATCAGTTTCAACATACAAATATACATAACTTTTTCGATGATTTTCAGGACATTGATTTACATTTCACTAGGGAAAAGCTACAAAAGCAACTAGCCTAGCCTTTATACTTTTCAAAAAAGTCACAATTTCTGGGCCTGGCCCGTTTCCATGGCAACCACTGATATAGTTGTTTGGCTCATTTTTTAAGCTTACCCAGTTTCTTTATGTCATTTCTTGGTTTTTACACGGTGAATTTTCGCTATTTTTGTTGTAAAGATGTTGTCGTTTGAGAAGTCTTAGCTGGCAAAGCTGTGAGAAATTTTGTACATAAGTTTTGCCAGAATAGTAAATTTCCGTTTTCGACGATTAATGCAGAAGTGCATGTACAAAAATTACTCTTACTTGAATATGACTGAAAAACACAAAAATCCTTACAAATGTTCAATATTTTAAAAAAATTTCACCGAGTGGAACACGCGCAATTAGCGTTTGAAAATGCCTCAAAACCCACCTTTTTTCTTCACGTTACCAAAATAACAATTCTCCAAGTTACGGGGTTGCGCATGCTCATGATTACTTTTGCATGGACGAGCGCGGACGGCACGCCGGTAAGCGGTAGAAAAGCTTTTCTAGAGCTTTTCTTTCAAAAGAACAACATTTTTCTGGACAACTGCTTTCCTTTACTGTAAAGGATCCATGTGACCAAAAAATTAGCAAAAATAAAGAAAGAAACGAACAAACAAACAAAAAAAGAAGAAAATTTATACCGATTCGCGATATAAAAACTTGAACGAAGCCGCCACTTTATGGCCAGCAGCAAAAAATTTCCTTTAAAGTTTCCAGAACGCGGAATCATTAAACCACTTTCAGTTTCATTTTTACCATTAACTGATTACAACCGTTCTTCAAGAAAAAATCTAAAGCGGTCATGTTTGCTCTTAGAACATCTTCTGGCATGCTACCCGAGAAAAGCAGGGAAGCTTGTTTATTTTATGTTGTAAGCTCAATATTTTGTCTGCCGAGACCCGCGTTGTTTCTTAGCGGGATAAAAGGGAACAAAAATGTCGACAAGAAATTATATGTTTTGAAAAAGACCACATTATTTTTCTGCAAGGTTCAACAAGTCAGCAGAACGCCTGCGAAACGCCGACTGTTTTGGAACCGGCCGTCAACTCGATACTCATCCTTTATTCGTTCACTGAATGCCCATGAATGCCGTCATTCTAAGCATAATTTTTCGTAAAAATAAAAATTGTATTTGAGTTGAGGTACAATTGAACTTTTTTCAATTTTCGGTTTTATTTTAGACCACCGAAGTTTTGGAACTCGCACCTTGTCAACACAAGTGAAACTTAGATGAAAAGCTACTGGTGACTGATAAATAGACTCTGAAATATAAGTGTCCTTTTGAGTTTCAACTTCTATCAAAATTCAATGACAACTGTACATGTTACCTCGTTAGAAGTGTGTAATCTATTCATCGCTCAATAAAATTCACAAGTCAGCTGTATTTTGCTGAAACCGTATGAGAACGGCCGTAGAGACAACTTATCCGACAAAAAATACACGGCTCGTTGGAAAGGCAAAAACTAAAGCACTTTTCCAAAAAATTACTTACACTTAGGCTCGATCCAAACAAACTTAAGCTTCTCATCCCAGAGATTCTCGACAGCTGACCTGGACAGCACTGATATTTCAAGTTGAGAACGGAGAGAAGTTCTTCACGCATAATTCTTGAAGGCGCGTAATAATTCGTGCAACATATTCAGTCCTCTCTGTGTTGCTTGAACTTAAAGATCGCAATCAATTCAGTCCTATAATCGTAGAACAATCGTAGGACTGCAACTGTCAGCTACAAAAGCGATTAAACTAAGGGCTTTTCATAATTTCACTGCTATGTGCTCGATAGGTTTTGAAAAGGTAAGCCATAAAGATGCCTCGATCAGACTTTGGAAAAGTTCGCCTGGGAGGTTGATTGGCACGTGTCATCTGACTTGGACTGTCGCGCTCCTGGCGCACGCGCTTGCGCCAATTTAGTTCCCATTCCTCGCGCGCTGAAAAACTATATGGGGCCACCTTAAATTTGGTTTGTACAATATATTGTGCCCGTATCGAATGCTTATCGGTTTATTTTTCAAAGTTATGCTTTCTCATGGTTGGCCACACGCATGAGGAAATTGATCAAAAGTTCTCACGCATCTCCAGATGCCTATGCAACATTGCACCAGTTACCCTAGGTCATAAGCGCATTCGGTGGATTGTGTTATCACCTGTATCTGTATAATGAGGTAACGATGGATCTGGCAAGGCACCTCATGACCTGTGAAACTTCAGTGGTGTTGTCTCAGGACCCATCATCACACCATTCAAAACAATTCAACAAATTAACTTTTAAATTTCTATTTACAATCCTTAATATAATACAACCTCAAACTTTTAAAACTGAAATTATCCATTTTTTTATGTAAATCCTTCTTTTGCTAGGTACATTCCTCATCTAAGGCAAAGCATAGAGGTAAATAATTAGAAGTTACCATTCCAAATCACATTTATGGCCAAATTACTGGGATAGAATAGCATCAGATTCCTCAACTCGTCCATTGCATAGTTTTCATTACAGGTAGAAAAAAATTATTAGCCCCTCATCAACATAAACCCTTAAGATTCCAGCTATTTCTTCTGTTTTATTGGATGGTATTTACAGTCAGCAAAACCTTACCCTAACTCGATTATTTCTTTTTTATAATGGCACCCCATACTAACTCCTTTAGTTTGTTTAAATAAATTATGAGCAAAATGAAAATAATTCCTATTGTTAGAAAATCCATATAATTCGAAATATAGCTCTATTTCTTCCCCATTAATTTGCAGAATCTGAGAAAGCTCCCTTAAAGTTCTTACACCATCTGCACATAATATACAGTAAAAACCCGCATATAAGAACCTAAAATTTAAGAACCTGTTAGGCTAAAATTTTCATTTTAAACCCCCTTTTCATGAGAACCTATTAAGCCTAAAATTTTCAATAGGTTCTTATTTCACAAAAATGAAGGCACAGATGAAAATACAGAAAAAGCATTTTAGTCTAGGTTTCAGTCAGTAAGGTTCAAAGAATGAACTTAAATGAAAACCATATCATTTCTCTGCCAATACTGGATTACACATGCATGCTAGTACTTTGGAAAGATAAATTTACTGTATGGTTATCATCTAAACTGTATTCCAGATAATTATTTAATACAGCAATATATTCCATATCACATATGCCCTGTAGTAGTTATCTGTACTGATCGCTAGTGCCCCTATCAAATTAAGAACCTATTTAAGAACCTAAGTAGCCTAAAATCCCACTAAATACCATTTCTATAAGAACCTATTTAGGCTAAGTTGGAAAAATCTAGGTTCTTATGCGCGGGTTTTTACTGTATTAGTATATAAATCCTTAAAGTCAAAAGCTACAAAACAATACTCTTTTCCTTTTTCTCGTAAATTGGTTAAGAATTTCCCTCAACTTTTGCTGCAGATAGATAGAAGGCTCCACAGTACACCAAATTCAAGAATGTCTAGCATACGCTGAGGTGGTTTGGGATGGATGTTCTGAATCTGATATATAATTAGAAAGCTTCCAAATAGAAGGTGCAAGGGTTGTTACAAATGTTTAGAAAAAGACAAGCAGGGTGTGCCTGTTAAATGAACTTCCTTGGGTCGAACTTAGTGTTAGAAGAAAAATGCACAAACTTAGTTTAATGTACAAAATGGCACATAAGTTAGCTCCGCTTTATTTGTATGATCTTTGTCCCAATCTTGTGTCAGATCGAGAGATCATTTTACCGTCTTTGCTCTGCTAACAACGTTTTCTTACCCACAGTCAGACTGATAAGCATAAACACGTTTTTTTTTTCAACTGTACAATGATGGGTCAGTATTCCCTTAGACACGCCCATGTCGTCTTTTCTAGGCAGTAACTACCTTTCTTATATTGGAGATCATTGGGCGCCAAAAATTCCAGTGTTCCTGCAAAATATGCTGTTCCCAGAAGAAATCTTTGGGCCTGGACATATCATGGCTGTGAATTTAAGTTAATTAAAATTAAATGTTGCCTGATTTAGATTTACGTTCTATCTTACATGAGAAATTTACCTTTGCAAAGATCAAAATTTTATACTTTCTTTTAGTTGCTTTGGTAGACATGCTGCATTATTGCACTAATAATTCATCTGTCATCTGTCTGTCTTTCTATCTGTTTGTCTGTCTATCTAGTGTTTCATCTACCTACCAACCTGTCTTTCTCATGGCATAAACACCAAAGACATGGTAGTCTGCGAATGCAGACGTATTTCTGGCTGTCATTTCTTTCCGCCGAAAATAACGTGTGCAGGACCGAGCCCCTAAACGATTTGTGACGTAGCGTCTTTTGTTTTCTCATGGGCCAATCACATTACATGACAGAAGAGACACTTGAGTGGTCTCTGCGTGAATTGTGCATCCTTAGTGCCAGACGTGTAATCATTGTTAAAAGCAAAATCAGTAGCTGTGGCACTTGAAATGAGCAAGGATGAATGAAACGCCAAAGAAGATATCCTACGGGTAAATGCTGTTTTTTTTGGAACAAAATTTTTGGTTGCAAAGGAGAGGATAAATATATTTGGTAAAAGTGCTTTGGACATCTCCTCTTTGATGCTTCGTGCAGCGAAGGTCAATTTGTCGATTAATGTGGACGTCGAGAAGCTAGCAATCTGTCGCACAAAGTGCTACAATCGACTGGTATGATACAAGAATGCCATACGTGAAGTGGACGAGATTGAAGAAGAAAATCAAAGAGAATTTGACAGTGTCATTCCACTTCACATTAAGAGATTGGCAAAAGATCAAAGCAGTGTACCGGAGACGAAAAAAAAGTTTGAGTTTTGGTGATGCCCGCGTGAGTGTTTCGCCGTCTAATGCAGCTGCTAAAGCAGAAGTGCCCAGTAAGATAGCCCCGAGTGCCATTGTAAGCCCGATTGCTATTGGAGTTCTTGGCCCTTTACCGATTCTAGTGCCTGTTTTTGTACCAATGAGACCACAAAACTTAGGCATCAGAGCCCTCAGAAGTCTCAGTGGGAGCCCAATGTTTACATCAACACCGTTTCATAAAGCCAAAACTCATGAGGCTCACTCAAAGTTATCTCCTCCAGACTCATGAGAAAAGGAGACCAAAGTACATCTTCCTGTGGAATATCTTAGGAAAACAATTCGAAAAGAGTTGAAGGACGATTATGCAGTTTTTGTTAAGGAAGTTGTGTACGGCTTTCCTCAGAAAATTGCCAGGACAGTGTTACAGAATGAGACACTGAAGAAATTTATAGTTGAAAAAGCTCATTGCTCTACAAGTAAATGGACTGTGTTCCAGAAAACAGTCTCGCAGGATTCGATTTTAAGAAACTGTGCTATGAGTGCAAGGAAAGAGCGCCCATTTTTTATACATTCTAGATGCCTTGTGCCAGTGCAAACAAGAACAATCCTGAGTGGTTGCCAGTGTATCAGTGGCGGGATATATCCTTCTCAAGTAACGAAATTCCTACACGAATGGTTGAGCTACAATCACAGGAATTCTCCTCAAGTCAGGTTCTTTCGAGGTAAGACTAATGATTTCATGATATGGATCAAGAACCATTTTGTAAAGCTGAGCAATGTTAAACTTACTTGTTGTTAACCAACTGAAATGTTGATTTAATTAAGTGTTCAAATAATTATTGCTTCTAATCATGTGCCACTTTGGACAAGCACATGTTCAAAGGGATTACCGTAATTGTAAGCCCTCCAGTATCACGTTATATTAGCTTCCTTCTTCATGTCGCATCAGTTTGACTTTGAGCGACACGTTTGTATTGTACTGCACTGTTTCGTTTTCTTTCTATGTCTCTATGTGACGATGGTTCGACCAAGTTAGTACCCTGGTTGCAAGATTTTAAAGCCTCCTTATGGCTTTGGTCGTCCTGACAAGAAGTGAGCAGGCAGATGTTGAAGAGCCCGACAATGCCACCCGAGCTTCTTCTGCTGACGAGCTTGGTGCTACTGCTGCTAACAGCGACCTGTTAAGATTGTTGGTGAAATCCGTTCAGCGTTTGTCTACAGAAATGACGTCCATTCGGGAAGAAACGAAATAGTTACGCACCTTGGTAAACCCTCCCATTTTCTCCCAACGACAAGTTCAAGTTCCTCTTGTATCGCCACAGGCTGCACAGGTTACCCTGCCAGAGCTACACGCCATGACGGACCTAGCCAAGACAGTCGACAAACTTTCTTCCTCCTGATGATAGTGACTCCAAGACTCACGAGGGTGACCCTTTGCAGATTCATCGTCCACACCACCGCCCTAACGTACTGATAAGTTAAAATTAGGCCACGAGGCAAAACGTACGAGTGAAGTTTTGTATCCCAAGGAAAGCCTCATAGTTTTCTTTGTCTTACCCGCGTACAGCGCACGATCAAATATGAGGACTTGACAATGGCTGCGTTTGTTGGCGGATATGCACAAATTTTATTAGCCAACGACCTAAGTTCTTTAGAGTGGACAAAGCGCCAACAGCATCTGGTTGCATTAATGTATTTCGAACAGCAATATGTATGGTCTGCCGTCCTGAATTTTCATGGAGCCATTTTGTTCGAAAAATAACAAGGGCTTATTAAGAGCGAATGCACAGAAAAATCGAGCAACGTGTGGCCACGGTCAAAAAATGAGCTACCCTCATTTTGCGTTTATTGACAGGTATCAGTGAGTTTGCCAAGGTTTCGCGGTTTGTTTTTCAAAATACGGTTGAAATTCGGAAATATTTGAAAAAACCGATTCTGCATTCTCGCTGCCCAAAAAAAGTTAAATCAATTGCCAAAAATTACCATTCACGAAAACGCCCGCGCCTAAGTAGAAAACGCAATATCATCGGGTTTGGACACCTCATGTTAAAAGAATAGGTATTTTACAGTTTATTTATGCCTGATGTTCGGTTCTCGACGGTACTTCTGACAGTCAGATAGCTCTTCTTTGAGGGAGATATGACAGCAGCCCTAGAAACACTAACTGATTTTTCGGTATGTGGCCATTCTCCAATCGAGTTCTTTTGCAGGTTATAGAGTGTCCAAATACTCTTCTTATACAACATCTAAAAATTAGTTTGGGTTTTTACAGCGAGCGTTTCACACGACGCCAACGGAATCTGAGAAGTTTTAGTAAACATTTAAACTAATTAGCATATTACAGAGTTGTTGACCTTCATTTATGAATTCACATGTGAACGAAAAACTCAGGAGTAATTCAAAAATCAGCTTCCCAGTTAAAAAGGATGACTTACTTTTTGAGTGCAGTCGAGCAGTTGTCCATCTGATGCTGTAGTATGTCATTTTGCAGAGAAGACAAAGTTTAGTGGAAAGCGGTTCATTATATTACCAAACACGCTGCATTGTACAGTAGGTAGCATTTCACGAATTGTGATAAATCAAATCATCGCTTGTTACTGATAGGAATGCTCTCCCATGAAAACCAAGGAATCCAGAAATTCCAAATACTTTTAGCATACGAGGACGCATGTACGCGAGCAGAAGCGTATCATCCTGACAGGAGCCAGTGTCACAACTTGTTTCAGTAATGCATGACGCTCCTGATAAAAAGTTGCCACTGACATAACACGTGATATGAAATTCTCGCCTTTTCGATCTTGGGCAAGAATACCACTCCTTACATTAGAAAAATATGTTTGCTAGCTTTTACATGTAAAAGAAATATAATTTTCACTTTTTTTTTTGTATTTCACGGTAATACCCCAGCCCTGTCACTTTCACTTTTATGACAGGTTTTCCTCCAGATCCCCTTTCCACGTAACAAAACTGAGGATAAGTTACTCATGCGGTCCAGAACTTTTTGAGTTTTTCCATGTAATGCTGAAGTTTGACATTTTTTAAAGAGAGAACGCAATAACCGGTCTGTGGTGCAGACAAGTGCGCATATTTAAATATGGTGTCGAAATCATCTTTTTGTGTGGGTGGGTGGGGGAAGCAGTGAATATTGTTTCGTCTCGAAAAACCTTTGCACCATTGCAATACGTATAGATCGTACAAACTGAATAAAGAAAATCTTGTAGGCTGATTAGCTTATGATGGAAAACCGTTTACAAAATTTCCCGATTTGTAGCATATAGAAGCGGCAGATAACAATTTACAATGTTGGGTAGTGGATCCGATATTTTCACCCACGCTACAGGCTCACCCATGTTCATCCATCTTAGCTAAGTATTTTAAAATTATTAGTATTTTTAAAAAATTCCGGATTTGTAGCATATCGAAGTGACAGATAACACTACTCGTATCTTTTCTGATTTTCCGAGACAAAACGAAAACAGGTTAGGTAGTGGATCCGATATTTTTCTCCTTGCTAGAGGCTCACCCAGGTTCACCCATCTTAGCGATCTATTTTAAAACAACACAGCACACATATTTTTTAATTATGCAAGCTTTGTAGGTTTAATCCTGGGAATTAACTCGAGTATGAAAAGAATGCTCTTTCTCCCGTGAGGTTAAGTCAGGTGACCATTTTAATAATATCAAATAATTAAAGATACTGAAATGGATAGTGGCTGAGGTATTCGTGTAAGCAAACAGTACATTTAGCTGTACATTAGCTCCACTGATGAGGCATTGCCGGTATTACGTAGTAATCAGTTAGAAATGTACATGTTAATCATCTGAGCCTTAACTAAAAGACGCACAGGTAATATATAACAACAAGAGGGTGGTGCGTCGATGGGAGCTCAGATGAAATCGTCTTTTCTTTATACATTTGAAACTCAATTGTAGACTGGGAGTGGAAAATTATTTTGCCATCACATCTTGGCCCTTTCTTGCAGAGGTGCTAAAAAAGCAATAACAAAATCTAGCAACAGTACCAGTGTCTTTTGTAAGCAGGATTCCATGGCATCGTAGGTGTTTGTCAAGCTGAAATACGGGATTGAACTGTCACGTGATGACAAAAACTGAGTTCATAAGGTAGATTGGCCACCTTAGAGAAACTGAAAGCTGACGTTTCGAGCTTTAACTCTTCTCAGACCGTCGGCCACTTCCCCTGAGCTACCGTATTGCTTCAAGACTTCCTAGATCCTCAAGGAGAAAAAGGTTCGTGTGTCCGGAATTTCGGCAAAGATCAGCGCAGATATAAGAGTTCATCTCAATAAAGGTAATGACATTGAGACTGCTGCTCAGTTTGTTAAGCCGTGAAATAATAGGTATGCCTGGCCTTAACGTCACGTTGTGAGAACTGGCAGCCTCAATTCTTCAATTCTTCTGTTCTCGTTGTAACATGGCGACGTTGATCTCCATTACAACCTGGAAGGGCTTTGGAAATGGACCTGGCAAAACCATCAAACTAAGCAAATTTACAGATATATACTAACACTGCTCCAATTCGAAGACTATCTAGAAAGGTAACTGAGGAACTATCAGATATAAATTCACTTTTCTCAAGTCTCAGTCGACCAAAGCTGAGACAATATTAAGCTCAGACGAGTCATTTCCAGCTATTCCTCTTGCCTGAAGAGGCTCAATCAAATCATACCAGCGCAGAAGTTCGTGACCAGCGGTTTGCTGCCTTACTCTTAATTTCCCTCACTCAGTTAATTTCCCTCGCAGGAATATTTTTTCCTATGCAAGAACATTTTTATGGGCTACTCACTGTGCGTGAACTTTTCTTCTCTCAATTTTTCCTTGCATCATTTTTTTAGTAGGGGATATAAGTCAATAACCGTCCCACGGACCAGGAGATCTCGTGGTTGTTGATGCTTTGATTGTTTGTTTGTTAGTTTTTTTTTATTTCTGCAAGGAGAGTTTTATATTTTATTCCACCCGAGATATGTTTCTCTCCGTTAATCGTTATTCAACAATAATGATTTATCTGATTCTATGACTTTCTTTCTCTTGCCAGTATCTACTTCTCGCGAGTTTTTCACATACAAATCTCGGTTTTTCATTAAAATAATTAAAAGCATTTTCTTGTTTATCACTCACTCTTAATTTCCCTCGCAGGAATATTTTTTTCCTATGCAAGAACATTTTTATGGGCTACTCACTGTGCGTGAACTTTTCTTCTCTCAATTTTTCCTTGCATCATTTTTTTGTTGTACTCCCCCCCCATAACTTTCTATTTTTCTTTCCCCAAATGCAGCTCTAATAACCCATCCGTTATTTGTCATAAGAAATCGCGCACTCAAAAATTAAATATATTACACCGTTTGTACCAGGGTAAGTAAAGATACTTACGTTGAGTACTCTAAAAAGACTCCAGCACTCCAAATTCCATAAACGTTACTCTTCTGTGGATAATCTTCGATAACCATTCTGAACAGTAGTGTTTTCGTATCACACCAAATTAGAATATTACAATGCCGGGTTTAATAGTGCAGATTATTCCATTATTGTTTCCTGGTTTCCTGTTTTCTCTTGTTAAAACAATCCTTTTTTTATGTATCTCTTCTATAAAAATCGTCAATGGATAGAAGATAGAAGATAGAAGATAGAATTTACCAACACAGAATTCAATCCAGTCACCTCAGCAAAATCGAACATTGCACCATAGGAGATTTCTGATTAGGTAATCCGGACCGGAAATCGACAGTTCTTATCAACTGTGTATGCTTCACAATCGAACACGAGTATATTCACAATATGCTATTGTCAAAAATATTTTAAGAACATATCGCTGTTTACTGGGATCTTACGCTTTTCCTATTAAATTTTAATGCAACATATTGAATGCTACTGAGCGTAAAATTATTGATAAGAGACACAAGTTATCACTTCTAATCAACGGGAACCCCATTACCCTAGTTATCTCATACATCGCCACCTAAAAATAACGAAAACATCTCCGACAAGACCCGAAAACATAGCAGTTACTCTTTTGAGAATACCAAACATCACACGAACAACACCGAAACAACACGACTGGCTCATGGAGATAACGACAGGGATGTGCCTATGTGTTCACATGTACATCATCTCTTTATTGCAACCACGAGATAAGAAGTCAAGGCTACTCGGTTGGGGACTGGCACTAGCTATGCACATGCAATGTCGATTTTTAAAATTCATATGTTCATCCTCACACATTTCACCAATCTAGCGACGTAAAACGTAGCAAAACAGTGCATAACAAAATACACACCACAAAAATCTCTTGGCAACAATGCCAGATTTGTGTGGTAAAAACAATATTTACGAATGAGCGCAGTGAGTGAGTGAAACATTGTTTTTACGACGAGAAAGTAAAATTCATATCTTCAAGCCACCGTGTAATTTTCTTTTCATTATATGGACAAGAGTATTTTTGCACCAACAACAGTGTAAGAGCAGGAAATGACGTCATCAATACCCTCACTAGTGAGGACATGGAAAATATGCTACTCAAGTCCCGGATATAGCTTCGTATGAATTTTACGAGTGGTCTATTTTCCACCAAAACACGGTTGTCTATGTAATAAATGTAGTTAAGGGACCCCCCCCCCCCTTGACAGTGAGCGTCCACTTCAAGGCCGCGACTCCACCCAGAGTGAGCCCGAAAACCGCAAAATCGCCGACGCTGATATGGTGTTCAGCGACCAGAAGGGAGAGGTTCTTCTAAACGTCCAACCTACTCATCCAATAATCTACGATAACTACAAGTTCTGTGAGTTGATAAGCAAAGACAATTTGTCGACGTTTGCTTTTGCAGTGCTTAACAGGATGTGTCCACTTTGAAATCCTTTCCTGTGATATAAAGGGACAAAAAAAAGCCTCTTAAGTTAGCTGAATTTAAGTTTTCCCGTTTTTGGAGAATCATGAAGTACTTTTCCGTTTTATAGTGGGATATGAAGCATTAAAAGTTACTAATTTAACTAATCCTGACTCTTCTATGTAAGTATCAGAAATGAAATTGCCTTGTCTACTCAATTACCTGGAAAAAAAGAAAAACAGTAGACGAAAATTCTTACTCGACAAAGTGCACGCAATTCGAGAACGACTCTCCCTCTAGCAAATTAGTTACATTTTGCAGTAATTGTCATGATTTAATCGTAAATTTAATTGTCCCATAAAAACCACGTATGATTTAGGTTTAATACTATTAAAAACGAACTTCAAGAGCATTTTTGGTCTTTGTTTTGAGCGTGACACCCCCTTCACGTTTTAAAAAGCGAAATTGAGACTGCAATAAAAATGTTTGTTTCAAAAGTTAGCAAACATGTTAATAGAATATAATAGGTGAAAATAAAAGGTAATATTGCTGGTTGTTGCGATCTTGAAAATCTTATGCTGTACAAAATTCGTTACAGCCATACGTTGGGAGCGTCACGCATTCATACGGAGAAGTCGTGACCCTTGACCGATGATGTTTCTCTTACAACTGTACTTTATGTGTCACTTTTCGCCAACTTTTGTCCTCTTTGCCACAAAATGCCAGACTGAAGCATCAGATGGACAGGCGCTGGACTTCATTCTAAAGTAAGTCATTCTTTTAAAACAGAATGTGGATTTTGGAGCAATAATTTCGACCAAAACCGGAGTTTTCCTCTCATGCATGAATGCGAGCAATATGCAAATTAGTGCAAATTTCCTAAACGTTCTCAGATTTTGTTGACGTTTTATAAAGAGCTCGCTAAAAAACCCAAACTAATTTTTAGATGTCGTGTAAGAAGAATATTTGGACACTTTATAGTCCACAAATGAACCTGATTGAAGAATGGCCACATATCGAAAATTAAGTTTGCAATTATAAAGTATACCTTGGTTTAGTGTGGTTATTTCAAATCTTCATGGAAGATTGAGTTTTCTGGTTAATATGCGAAGTACCTTCTAGAACCAAAATAAAGGCATGAATAAAGTGCTTATCACTTCTTTTAACGTGACGTGTCTGATGTCAAATGTTGTTGAGGGTTTTTATTTTGCGAGGGCGTTTTTGTGAATGTTATTTTTTGCTAATTAATTCCTCTGTTTTTTGGCCAGAGAGAGCGCTAAATCGATTTCCTAAATTATTTCCTAATTTCGGTTGTATTTTCAAAAATAAACCCCAAAACCTTTAAAAACTCGTCGAAATCTATGTACAAACTGAAAATGAAAGTAGGTTTGGTTTTTGATTGTGGCCATGATTTTATTATTTTGCTCGATATTTCTGTGCATTCGCTCTTAAGTGGGGTGATTCATTTCTCTCTTGCAGAAGACATCGTCCGCTTCATCTTCTCAAATGCGTGCATTCTAAGGATCACTATGGTTTTATGCACAGAGACTGCTAATGGTTGAAACAAAGTTGTGCGGCTTGCTGGACGTGTTTCCATAAAGATTCGCATCAGGAGAATTCTTCTGACTGTCCTCTGGCTACGAAAGATTCACCGGTGCCTTCGACACCTTGACTAGATTTTTGTTCGCCTCCCAGCTTAACCAGAACTGAGGTTGGGGACTTGCCTGCCACTGATAATTGTTGTGGTTTCAGCGCATTTACTCGAGACCTTTCTCCAACAAGGCTTTTTATTTTGGACCTCCCAACGTTTTTAACCACTAGTTTTCCTAATTGAGACCCTGAACTGCTTGACGTTTTGCAATCGGGACAATTAGTTTTTCATAGCTATAGTGCAGCGCTCCCTTCCATGGGCTATTTTCTAGACTCTCCTGCTGTCGTCTCTTCTGGACAGTTCAATTACTCCGGCCTTCGTATTCCGGTTCCTACTTGACTAAATATTCCAGTGTGGCGCGATTTGCTTCAGGAGTATGAGGACCCTGTTATATGTGATTTGTTGGAATCTGGTTGGCCACTTGGTTAGACTAAGCAGACTCTTCCAGTATTTGACCTCCGTACTCATCGTGGCGCATTGAATTTTCCTGTAGCAGTTTCAGCCTATGTCAAGTGAGATTTCCCTCGGTCGAGTTGCAGGTCCTTTCAATGTATCGCCTTTTCCTGATGGTTTCCTGGTTTCCCCTCTTAACACAGTGGCCAAGCGTGACTCTAACGAACGGAGAGTAATAGTTGATTTAAGGTGGCCATGTGGCTCATCCGTCAATGATGGTATTTCTTTGGGTTCTTTCCTTGGCGAGCTCCTCGAACTGAGTTATCCTACGACAGATGCCATCGTCTCGGCAATTATTTCCTTCAGTCAGGGTTGCATACTGTACAAGCAAGATCTCCGAAAAGCGTATCAACAATTTCCAGTCGAACCGCACGATTATCATTCAGTCGGTTACACGTGGAATAGTCAATTTTATTTTGATACTGTTTCGACCATAGGTCTACGCTTAGCTGCGATGGCATGTCAAAGATCTACTTTGGCAGTCACTTGGATTTTCAACCTTGGTTTGCCCGTTCGGTGTGACAACGAGGTCGCGGTCACTGCGCTGAACTCAGGGCAACGTAGGAATGCCTTTTTAAATCCTTGCTTGCACAAAGTTTGTTTCTTGGTGGCTAAACACAACTTTGAGATCCGCGCAGTCCATCTTTCTGGCGTGTTGAATGGTGAAGCAGAAGTGCTTTTGTGTTGGAACATGCCCTTGCACGTCAGAAAACGATTTCTGCAATGTGTCACACGTGATGCCTCGTTAAAGTTTCAGTGCCATTTAGCTTCTTCCAGTTAGAGAGTCCCTTCTAAGGGACTGCCTTTGTTTTTTTGTAGAGATATCAGTGTTGTCTGCCTTGCGGAAGGATTGAAGTTCTGCCTCGTCTGCCTATAGTACTGGCACATTTAGTAATTTAGTAAGGACACAGTTCAAGGCCTTTTTGTTATTTTGTACTTATTTCCGGCTAACATCTACAACTACAACCACCATGTTAGATACAATTTGTCTTGATGTGCAGTTTCTCTTAATCATTTGCTGCATTTATTTTCGAGGCTAGACTTTCCCTTCACTAAGGACTTTCTTCTCTCACACATTCTGCGGCATTGCGCGTACTGCACTGCACACACCCTGCAGGGCTCCCTCAGTTACCCCTGCTATTTTGTTTAGGATTTCTGAGGTGTTAGATTTTGAGAATGATCCTATTTCGTGCACGTTGTTTTGTGCGTTTTTATTCACAATTTCTTTTTAATGGCAAGACTAGCTAATAAAGTTCTGCGTTCACATCCGCGTTTTGATCCTGCACGTAATCTGACTCGTCGTGATGTTGTGACAAATCAACATGGGCTCAGTGTAAGTGTACTCACTTTAAGTGTACTGTGGAAAACTGGACCCGAGTGTGATTTCTGGGAATTTCCACTCCCCCGGGAACTGAACTGAGAATCTTCTAGAGATCTGAATGTTGTCTGATTTGTTGATGTATAAGTCTGAATTTATCCTTGCATTACAGTCTTGAGGATGGTCTACAATTAAGTTCTTCGATTGAAACCATTTCTATTCATTGGTGCGGAGACCCGGGGATGAAAAATCTGGGTATTATCAGTCGAAAACAGCCTTCTCAGCCTTCTACACTGCTTGTTTATCCAACTGAAGGCACGTGGTCATGTCGGAAATGAACAAACTAAAGAATGAAATTATGTATATGTGAAATTCATATATTTGAACCGCAGAATGAAGAAATAAATGCAAAGAAGATCCTCGCAGTTATTAACGCAACTTATGCAGTTGCGAAAAGCCTGAAAAAATCAGGCTTGTCGGGATTCGAACCCTGACCTCTACGATACCGGTGCAGCGCTCTAACCAATTGAGCTAACAAGCCAACTGGGAGCTGGTCATTAAATTGGTTCGTAATATACCCGGGAAAGATGAAGATGAAATTATGAATATATGAAATTCATATATTTGAACTGCGGAATGAAGAAATAAATGTAAAGAAGATCCTTGCAGTTATTAACGCAACTTATGCAGTTGCGAAAAGAAAGCCTGAAAAAATCAGGCTTGCCGGGATTCTAACCCTGACCTCTGCGATACCGGTGCAGCGCTCTAACCAATTGAGATAACAAGCCAACTGGGAGCTGGTCATTAAATTGGTTCGTAATATACCCGGGAAAGATGAAGATGAAATTATGAATATATGAAATTCATATATTTGAACTGCGGAATGAAGAAATAAATTTAAAGAGGAACCTCGCAGTTATTAACGCAACTTATGCTGTTGCGAAAAGAAAGCCTGAAAAAATCAGGCTTGCTTGAAACTAAAGAATCTTAGAAAATTTCACAACGGACATCAAAGCTTTGTCCGGAAAACTATTGCCAGTGCTACAGAATTACTTTCTGGAGGGAATCCCATCGACGTAAAGAAGCCAAAACTCTTTCGCGCCACTCTTCAAAGTATTCGGAACTTCAAGCATTGGATCAGAAGACAGCGGAACTGTTAGATGATGTCTCAAAAATCGAACAAGATGTAGTAGAAAGTTGCGAATTACCCAATGCGATTCACGCGCGTATTTGGAGTTAGAAACCACTCTGGCTGCATAAGAAGCACAAAGAAAGAGTCAGGAATTGGGCTCTGGAAGCGCGGGAATTTCCCAAAGTCAGCCGCCGAAAGTTATCATGCATGCGAAGCTATCGAAGCTTGAGCTGAGGAAATTCCATGGCAACCCCATTGAATGCTATCCTTTCTGGGAATCGTTCGAGTCTGCTGTTCAAAAGAATCCTAATCTGTCCGGAGTGGATAAATTCAACTATTTGAAGTCACTTCTTGTGGGGAATGCTCTAAATGTCATCGCTGGTCTTGTGCACTTAATGTCGTCGCTTACTAGTGCAAATTATGAAAAGGCAGTTGAATTGCTTCAAGCAAGATTTAGAAATCGACAAATAGTAATCTCTAGTCACATGGAAGCGCTCACAAGAATTCCCAAGATAATGTTGATCAGCGAAGTTAAGCGGCTTCGAAGTTTGTATGACACGGTGGAGTCACATGTGCGCAGTTTGGAGAGTATGTTGATTTCTCCTGATAGGTATGGTTGTTTTTTGACGCCAATTATTATGCAGAAATTACCTGAGGTGTTCCGAATCGCAATCACACGCGATCTGGGATCTGAAACATGGAATCTTAAGGATATTCTGAGTGGATTTCACAAGGAACTGCAGTTGAGAGAACAATGTCTTCTGAACACTAAGGAGTTGAGGCCCTTGAGCTCGAGTCAGAGAGGTGAGTCACTGCATTCCACATCAGCACTGTTCTCTAATAGTTCTAAGGGTAAGAAAGTTGCCCGTGTGTAGTGTTCATTCTGTAATCAAGACCACCAAAGCTCCAGTTGTAATTTTGTGACGAGCCCTGAGTCTAGGAAGCAAATTTTTAAGAGGAAAGGAGAGTGTTTTCTCTGTCTAAAGACAGGGCACCTATCGCGTAGCTGTTAAAGTTCTGTGAAATGCTGAGAATGGCAATTCTGTGAATCTGACTGCAACTCACGTTTTGAAAGTGGAATCAACTGTCATCCAACATGATTCATTGACGTCTGAACTTAGAAGATTCTGGGACTATGAATCTCTTGGAATCCAGGATGACAGTCTATCTCTGTATGACAAGTTTGTTGCTGAGGTTGAATTCGTGGAAGGGAGGTATCAAGTTCGGTTACCCTTCAAGGACGACTATGAACTTTTTCCAGATAACCTTGCCCCGTGCAAATCAAGGCTTGCGTCACTGTTGAAACGTTTGAGTCTAAAAACTGAAATATTAAAGCACTACAATGACGTCATCCAAGAGCAGCTTAAAAAAGAATTTATTGAACCGGTAGAGCAAGGTGTGAACAGTGGTGTGGGCAAGGTTTATTACATCCCTCATCATGAAGTGATCCGTGTTGACAAGGAAACTACAAAGCTTCGTGTTGTTTATGATGCGAGTGCTCGAGCAGGGAAAAACTCACCAAGCCTCAATGACTGTCTGTATGCAGGTCCACCCCTGTCTTCCTACATTTATGATGTTCTCTTGAGGTTTCGTATTAACAAGATAGCCATCACTAGAGACATTGAGAAAGCCTTTCTGAATGTTTCAGTTGACCGAAGAGATCGGAATTATCTACGCTTCCTGTGGGTTGATGATGTAACAAGCACACACCCAAACATCCAAGTTTACAGATTTGCAAGAGTTATCTTTGGTGTCTTCCCCAGTCCTTTCTTAGTAAACGCAATCATCCGTCGTCATCTCACGTCCATTGATATCCCCAGAGAATTTGCTGACAAGGTATTGAAAAGTCTGTACGTGGACGATTTAGTGGGTGGAGATGATTCGGATGATTCTGTCTTCGAGATGTACAAGAAACTAAAGTCATCTTTCAGTGATGGAGGCTTCAACATGCGAAAGTGGGTGTCCCACTCCGCAGCTTTACAAGAAAGAATTGAGGACTCTGAAGAACAGTCTCCCCAAGTGTGTCAAGTACTATTTCAAAAAGGAATGCGAGTGTTTCATCACGATTTCAAAACACGAGAAAACGGATGAAAGCATGAGGCCGCTTCGGCTGAGTGCTTTTATTGTTTTCGAGTGTTTGGAAATCGTGATGAAACACGATGCACGAGTTTTTGAAATGACTTCTCTTCTCTAATGAAACAATACAAAATTATGCAGTGTTGTATTTTTTCCCATTTTTCTTTAAAATGCCTTGTTTGTGTGATTTGTTGTATTCAGTCGGTATTCATTGTATTTGTGAGCTTTTGTTTTTAATTATCCAATAGTTTCGCGTTGCACCAAATTTGTATTCCAAAAGCGTTGTGAACTTGAAGTGATTTACATATTGTTTTTGCCATGGCCGAAGGAAGGTTTCGCTGCCAGAAAACAATCGAGGAAGAAGAACTTTGGTAGAGAGAACAGTACCGAAGTCTACCAGATATAAAAATAAGTGGGCAGTAGGCATTTTTGAGGATTGGCAACGAGTGCAAAGTGTCAAGTCTCCAATACTCGAAGTTGGTGGAGTTTTCAAAGAGTATGAATTGGACAAAGTTCAGCCGCTTACTCAGCCCATAACAGAGATGGACGCATTGACGCTCAACTACTGGTTACCCAAATTTGTTTAAGAGGTGGCAAAGTCTTCGAAAGATCCATACCTTCCGAAAACGTTGTAACAGATTGTCTGCGGCATTCGCTGATTCATGGTGGAAAAGAACCCAGCCATCAAGTTCAATCCCTTGGACTCTTCAGACAAAAGGTGCGTGAATTGGCGTTATTGGAGAGGAGGGCCGTTTGATATTTTAAAACTTAAGGAAATTGCATCGAACTTTTCTCTTTTCCTCAGTAGGTTTGCTATCTTTAGACGAATATTGGACGCAGAAATGAAGGATGGGACTCGAGCTGGCGTTGGTTTGAAAGCGAAACAAAAAGAAAAGGAGCCAGTCACTGATGAAGAAGAAAGCCAGCTGCGGCAAAGTGGAATATTTGGAATGAAGACGGCTAAGTCTTTGTTAAATGTTGTATATTACTATAATCGCAAACTATTTGGTCTCTGTGGAGGGAAGCATAGGCGAATCTGCTTAAACAATTTTGAAATAGGTGATAATTACATCCGTTTTGAAGAAAATGCGTGCAAAACATTTCATGGAGGCTTGCTTGATTTGAAATATGAACTGCCCGTCGTGAGGCATATTTGTCATTCTGTAGGTGAACATCATGAGCCTTGTCTTATTGAATATTACCGCCTTTATATTGGTCTTGTGCAAATTTGCGCGAAAGAAGTTGATGCATTCTATTTCAGGCCTAATGCGAAAAGAATGTGCTTTGACAAATTACCTGTGGGCATTAATACACTAAATCGTTTATTGCCCGATACGTGCGAGGCTGGCGGAATAAAGCGTAAAACTGCGCATTGTTTACGGGTAACGTGTGCGTTGAGTTTGTTTAACGCTGGCGTTGACAGCAAGCTAATTCGCGATAGAACGGGTCATAGATCGGATGCTTTGATGAAGTATGAGAAAGCTAGTGAAAAGGTCCAGACCAATGTATCAGCAATACTAGGTCCTAAGTTGGAATCATCAACAGTAAGTGCGACAATTAGTGTCGATTCCAGCAGTGAGTCCGTGTCACGGAAGGTAGAAAAAGTTTCTCAGAATGTGGATATGGATACTATGCCAGTCTGTTTTGGTGACTTTAAGAAATGTACTGTAAACTTTAATTTCAAATGACTTCAGCTTGTCAGTTTGTAATTTGAAATGTTTTTCCTGGTCATTGTTTATTAAAAATTAATGATTCATGTTAAGCTGTGTTTGAGTAATTTATGAATATGCAGGTTAAGAACAATTTTATCACTGGTGATGAAAACCTGATGAAACACTAGTGATGAAAACGTGAGGAAACACTAATGATTTTCAACTGATGTTTCATTGAGTTTCAAAGTCATCCACCTGACCCGAATGGGGCGCTCTGGTTGGCTTATAACGTCATGAATTATCAATGAGTTTGAGAAGTTCAAAGCAAGTCCGTTGAAGGCCCTAAGGTTCAACATGAAGATCAAACCTTCTCAAGCTCTTCATTCGAGTCAACAAAGAATACTAGCACAGAAAAGCTAAAGGTCCTGGGCGTAGGATGGGATAATCAGAGAGACTTGTTGTCCCTGGACCTAGCCTCCCCACTGGAAACCATCAACAATGGTACAATCACAAAGAGAGCAATTCTTGGTGCTACAAGCAAGTTTTACGATCCTCTGGGGCTACTTAGCCCAGTCATCATTCTATCTAAGATCATCTTTCAAGCCATTTGCAAATCTAAGGTGGATTGAGATGACCCACTTGATTCATTTCTTCAAGAACAATGGTTGAAGCTCGTTCAGGACAAAAGGAGAGTTGGAGTCGTTGAGCTGAAGAGACATTACTTTTATGGTTCACCATCAGCAGATTTACAAAGCGTTCAACTCAACGGATTCGCTGATGCCTCAGAGAAGGCCTACGGAGCAGCTGTTTATTTATGCGTTGAACTGATCTCTGGAACTGTTTTCACCCAACTTGTCTCATCGAAAACTCGAGTTGCTCCGATCAATGGGGAGACCATACCTCGCATGGGACTTATGGGTGCTCTTCTTTTAGCCCGACTGAATCTTACTGTCTTGACAGCCTTTATAGGAACATTGAACATTGATTCTGCGTTCTGCTGGTTGGACTCTCAAATTGTCCTATGGTGGATTTGGGGCGTGAACAAGGAATTCAAGCAATTTGTGCAAAATAGAGTGGTAGAGATTTGTCGTCTTGTCAAGCCAACACAGCGGAATTACTGCCCCACAGAATCCACTCCAGCTGACATCTGTTCTCGTGGTTCAAGGGTGTTTGTTGTTCAGATGTGGTGGAATGGTCCTGATTTTTCTGAAGAACCAAGATTTCTGGCCAAGTCTTCAAGGGAATTCCATTGAGGTCACGGGAGAAGACTCTGATTCCAGCCTTGAGCTGAGGAAGGAAAAGTCTCGCAGCTACAAGAAACAGCAGGACAGCACAGTTCTCGCGAACATTGTCGCTGAAAGGGGGACAACAGCAAAGTTGAATCTTCAATGCATTATTTCTTTGGAACGTTTCAGTAGTCTACACCAAGGCTGATACGAGTCACCGCATATGTCTTGCAGTTTGTATCCAATCTCAAGCGAAAGTAAGCAAATAACGAGTTGACTGATGGAGAAATAAAGCAAGAAGAAGTGCAGCAAGCAAAGGAACTTTGGTACAGGGAAGTACAAAGATCTGTTCTTAAAGACGAGAAATTTGACCAAGTCAAGTGTTCATTGTCACTGTTTTTGGATGAAAAGGGAATTCTGAGATGCAGAGGCCGCCTTAATAATGCGCCAATTCCCTTTGATGCTCGCTATCCAATACTTCTTCCAAGATGTTCATGTTTCACACGCTTGGTCATCAATGAATGTCATCTCAAGGTCCTTCACAACGGTGTGAGAGATACACTTACAGAGCTAAGTTCGAAAATCTGGGTGACCAAGGGACTTCAAACTGTGAAGAATGTGATGGAAAATGTTCTGTTTGTAAGAAGATTGAAGGCAGAAGCTATGCAGTTCCTCTTCCTCCTCCTCTTCCTGAATTTTGGTTAAGTAATGAGTTTGCCTTCACTTGCGTCAGAGTGGACTTCCCCGGACCTGTGAAGGTCAAGGATGTATTCTCAAAGAAAGGAGAGATGAACAAGGCCTACATAACATTATTCTCATGAGCTACATGCCGAGCTGTACATCTGGACCTCGTGCCAAATTTGAGTGCAGAAAGTTTCATAAGTGCCCTTATTCGATTTAAGGGAAGACGAGGAACACCTACCCTGATTGTCAGTGACAATGGGAAAACTTTCAAGGATTCAAGGGTGCAGTCCTATTGTCAGCGTGAAGGCGTCAAGTGGAGGTTCAATGTCGAGGCAGCCCCTTGGTAAGGTGGTTTCTTCGAGCGGATGGTAAGATCAGTCAAGCTAAGTTTGAAGTGTTTGCGGAATGCTCGATTGAACTTTGTGGAACCGTCTACTACCTTGATAGAAATTGAAGCGGTTCTGAATTCACGACCATTGACATATGTGTACGATGAAATGGAAGAACCATTGACACCTTACCTGATCATCGGCCGTAGTATTCTATCGACGCCATCAAGAAGCACTTCTAATGAAGTTGGCCGGAATGATGTAACAACACTCACAAGAAGAGCAAAGCTTCTACAGCGAATTCTCGACCACTTTTGGAATTGGTGGCGATCCGAGTATCTGACAGAACTTTGTGAACATCATCGGCATTCTAAGAGAGCAAATTCGCTCCGTGAAAAGCAAGTGGGAGACATCGTGTGCCTACACGAGCACAAGATCCCAAGACAACTATGGCGCCTGGGAAAGGTTGAACGCTTACTTCGAGGACAAGATGGTCACGTTCGAAGTGCGGTGGTAAGAGTAAAATCTGCAAACTCACCTACATCAGAATTTAGATGCCCCTTGCAGAGGTTGTATCCCTTGGAAGTGAATGCTGAACCCGACCCCCGGCACTGCATGCGGCGAACATTCCTATTAAAGTAGTAAGGGATGACGATACCCCAAACGTTGTGAACACTAGCTAAGACGGTTTTCTTAAGCAAGTCTATTTTGTAAAGAGTCGTGTTTTTTGAGAGAGATTTTTTCTGAACTGAACTTTGATTGATAGTATCAATCAACGTGGGGGAGTGTGTGGAAAACTGTACCCGAGTGTGTTTTCTGGGAATTTCCACCCCCATGAACTGAACTGAGAATCTTCGAGAGATCTGAATGTTGTCTGATTTGTTGATATATAAGTCTGAATTTATCTTTGAATTACAGTCTTGAGGATGGTCTACAACTAAGTTCTTCGATTGTGTCCGTTTCTATTCATGTACTAATCCAATTCAGGGAGTGTAAATTGCATAGTCCCTTGCTGCATTTACCTGGCTCCCCCTTATGTCCAGTCTGCGCATCTCAACGTATGATTCGTCTTATTCTTGCTAGTTCTCGGTCGGCCTTGTTCCTTTTGCCCAGCCATCATGGCTCCGCTATTCTTACTCACGATCGCTTTATCTCTGAGTTCCGTCAGGCACTTTGCACTGCCGAATGCCTCTTCCTTTCGAGGCCATTCCTTTCGTTGGGGTGCCGCTTCTTGGGCCTTTAATCATGGAGTACCCAGCAAACTACTACAGTAATACGGAGACTGGATGAGTGATGCGTATAAGGTTTATTTAGAATTTAGCGTTGAATCTAAGCTGGCCTTCGCTCATCAGCTTCGTTCTGCTGTTCTTTCAAGTTCTTTGTAGTTGTTTAGCGTGCAGTTCCTTTTTGGGTGTTCCATTTAGTGGCAGAGAGGTTTATTAGGCATATCTATGGTTTACTTGTATTTCGCATTCTTAATAAACTTCTCTTTGCGCCCCTTTGGACAAGCACGTGTTCAAAGGGACTGCACAACGTAAGCCCTCTCTAGTATCAGGTTATAGTAGTTTCACGTTTCATTTCACCTTAATGCACCAGTTGACTTTGTCTTCAGTGCAGAGATTAACTATTGCCAAGTATAATGTTTCTTCTCATTATGAATTTACTTCTTCTGTAAAATCTCCTGATGATGTTCCACTCCACTTGTTATTTCATCACAGCAGAGTTTTTGCTCCCAATGGATTGTTACAGTTATTCATTTAATTTTCGTAAAAAAGGGTGGTTATTGTTCTTCGTGCTAAATACATTAATAGCACCGTATATTCTACATTAAACATCGGGGGCGTTTATTTAAATCTCGGCCTCCTATACCCGGCGTTTATTCGGGGCCTGGCATTTATTCAACAAGTGCATTTTCCAGCCATCCATTTTTTATCATTAGCACTGGAGATTTATTGAATTAAGAACCAAATTTCAACAAGAACGTTAAAAAAATGTGAAACAATGTCACCAACTTTGTCTAATCTCAGTGAATCTGGTAAGTCATTTCTCAAAAAACGTCACTGACAAGAACAGTGATTGAACTTTTCTCAAATTGTTACATTTTTCCGTGAAACATGGAGGAAGTGTTTTGGCAACTGCTCGATGGCAAACGTACTCTGCAAGCAATTTAGAAGAAGGTGGTAACGAGGCTCCTGCTCCATCAGTTGTGAGAAAGGCAAAATTATGGAGCGATTCAAGGAACAGCTGGGCAAATGCTGGAGAAACCCTTGAGATGACCATCTCTTGATAGACAAGCCCACAGAAAAGAGATTGACACGATACCTAATGCGTGGTTTGTTTCATCCGTTTTAGTTAGAAGTGCAATTGTAAAAGGTAGTTAAGGTTTGAATGTCAGTGTATAAATTAAAATAAAATAGTAGAAAGAGTATGCAGTTATGAATAAATGCCGGGACGTTTATGTTAAACTTGGCCCTGTAGACTCGGCATTTATTGGAAACTGGCATTTATTCGGGGACTGGCGTTTACAAAAACAAGTAAAAATCAACGCTGGTAAAATTGAACGACGTTTCGGTGTCGTCATGACGCCATTTTCAAGTTCAATAATGATTCAAATAAACTGTCAGGAATAGTAGCTGGAGATTAACATAAATGATTAATGCAGAGTCACGCAAATAGTTTAGCTCGAATTGAGTCCGATTGGACATTAAGAGATGGTGTCAATTCTCTAATTTCGTGCACTAAACAATCGAACTTATTCCGACACTTCTTTAGGACGAAAAACTGTTTGTCAAGGTCTTTCGGGACAATACAGTGTTTGTCACTATAGTGCTTGCCAATAGATGATGATAGGTTTTTGTGCTCATTCACGCGCTGGTGTAAATGCCTGAGTGTGTACCCTACATAACTTGCATCGCACAAGTCACATTGAAATTTGTAAACTACACACTGCTGGTTTACAATAGGCGGTTTTTTCTCCTGCACTTTATGTTCCTGTTCGATCCTGTTGCTAACGAAAACCCGTTGAATGGCTGTGTGACCAAGACCAAGGTTTACGTAAAACCTACAAACACGGGACTCTTGCTCCACTACCAGAGCCATGTCGATATGTGCTATAAACGTGGGCTGTTGAAAACCATGCTTGATCGTGCGTATTGCTTATCGGCCTGTTGGTCTTATTTTTCTGAAGAATGTGACCGACTGAGCGTTATCTTTTCCCGGCTGAAATATCCTCAACATCTTATCAATACTACCATCAAGATGTTTGTTGCTTCAAAGGCCGAAGACCAGCAACCAATACCTGCCCCTGTAGATAGCCCAACAGTTCGAATAGTCCTACCCTTCAAAGACCAGGTTTCGGCAGACTTCTTGCGCAAACAACTCAAAGACCTAGGCCAGAAGACTCACACAGCCATTCAACCTGTTTTCGTTAGCAACAAGATCGAACAGTCTCGATCAATAAATTTTACCTCGTTCCACAGTGGGTCTCCAACTTTAGACACGTTGCTTGTACGGCAAGTAGTATAGTATTATGGGGGTTCTGTAACCGGTTTTTGTATCGGTGGCACAGGAACCGGTTTTTGTGTCGGTGGCACAGGCGGTGGCATGGGTGGCAGGTGTGTTTGCTTGACCACAGCTTTCACAACCGTATTTCAACCAAAAAAGCCAAGACCATTACTTTACGGTTCCTGTGTTGGCCCCCGCCTTTTTCCCGCTTTCGCGCCGCCCACTCAGAGCTGCCCATTGTAAAAATTTTTATAAAAGTGTCACAGAACTCCTATTTTGGCCTCTTTTCTCGTTCAAATTTTTTGTCTCACTTTTTTGGACCACAATTAATACGTTTTGCAAGTTTTTATTGTAAACTGTTACAGAATACCAAAAACAATTTTATTTAGAGAATTGTTTTATTCTTATATCAAAAGTGTTACAGAATTCAACATGTCTGCTGCAAGACGTCAGAACGATGTTCTTCAAATGTTTTACAATGAAATACCGGCGCAGGTTAACAAGAGACTGCCCCATCCATTAAACCCACACAAAATTGAGGATGTGTTTTTCACGTCCAAAAATAATTTCAGTGAATGGCTTCGTGTTTGGAAATGATTGTATCGGAAAGAAACCCCCACAATAAAGATCTTTTTGAGTTTGCAATAGCAACAAAAGAAAGTTTTACACAGTTGATAAAAAGAGAACTCAAAGAGTTATAAAACATAAAAGTCTGGAGATGAAAGTTAAATTCAAAAAGGAAAAAGAAGAAGTACAAACTCAATACACAGAGCATTATTTAAGAGAAAATTTGCCACAGGTTTTAACGAAAACGACGACGAAAACCAGATAGAAGAGTATTTTGATAATATTTTTGATAGAATAAATGGGAAAATCGAGGCATGGGTAGCGAATGGGTCAGGATGGGAAGTAGAAAAAATAGAGCTTGTGTACGTGTATGTCGCACGTTTTCAGCCACTGCACGGAGGAACATATTTGCCAATTCCAAAAAAGCTGAAAAACAAAAAAGCAATAATGAACGTGCAAAACAAGGACAACGAGTGTTTGAAGTGGGCTGTTAGATCAGCTATGTTTCCCCCACCTGAAGGAAAAAATCCAAACAGACCAAGTTCCTACCCGGTTAACGACGGTATTGACTGGAGTGGCATTGTTTTCCCAACTCCAGTAAAACAAATTGACAGGCTTGAGGCGCAAAACAAAGACCTCGCAATAAACGTTTTTGGATGGGAAAACGATTGTGTGATTGTGCACAGGATAAGCAAAAAAGAAAACTTTGTGCCGTGGATAAACCTGATGTTGATTGAGTCAGGTGAAAAACAGCACTATTGTTTTGTGAAAAGAGTAAGCGCTCTACTTTACGACCAGAGCAAACACCGCGATACAAAACACTATTGCATGTTGTGCTTAACAGGTTTTTCAAGAGAGGACTTGCTGGAAAACCACAAAAAGTATTGCAATGGCCTAAATGGCAGACCAACAAGGATTGATATGCCAAAAGAGAAGGAAAAAATGGTTGCATTTCAAAATCATTACAAACAAATGAAGGTGCCTTATGTTATATACGCTGACTTTGAGGTTTTGGTAAAAAAGATTACTCTCTGTGGGCTTGAGAACAAAAAATATGAAGAGAAAAGCTACACTGTGAAAACAGAACATCACGAGGCAAGTGGTTATTCTTACACGGTTGTGAGAAGCGACGGTGAAGTTTTAGGACCAAACGTTTACACAGGGGGATAAACGTGGTGGGAACGTTTTTTAGAGAGATTTTGCAGGAAGAGGTGAGAATAAGAGAGAGTTTGGCTGCACCAAAGCCGATTGTGATGGAGCCCAAAGACTGGGAAAAATTCAAAAGCACAACATATTGCCACATTTGTAACAAAAGTTTGATAAAAGATGAATTCTTAGACTCTTTACCGGTTTGGAGCATAGAAGGCGGTGAAAAATGCAGCTTTAAGGGCCAAGGGCACAAAAAATGTTTTTACAAAGCACAAAATGAGCAACGGCAAAAATGGGGGGTTCTTTGGCTAAAAAGATTAACAGACAAAAAGGACCAGCTGGAAGCAAAAAAACAGAAAAATTGTATGTTATGTGGGAACCCTTTACTTCAGAAAAAACTTCAGAGACGCAGTGAAAGACCATTGCCACATAACGGGTAGGTACCGCGGTGCGGTGCACAACAATTGCAATGTAAAACTGCGCATTAACCCCAAAACGACCCCCATACCTGTTGTATTTCACAATCTTAGGGGCTACGACGCGCACCATTTAATGCAAGAGATGTCGTAACTCGATAAAGAGGTGAAATGCATTGCCAACAACATGGAAAAATACATAACATTTTCTGTCAGAGGTCTGCATTTTGTTGACAGCTCGAATTTTTTGCAAGGAAGCCTTGATTCACTTGTAAGCGCAACACCAAAAGAGGCATTGAAAATAACATTAAAGATTGCAAAAGGCAGCGAACTACTTTACAAAAAGGGGATCTACCCTTACAAGTACATGGACTTGTGGGCGAGATTCAGTGAGACAAGGCTGCCGGACAAAGAGAAGTTTTACAGCAAGCTGAACGACGAGCACATAACAGACGAAGGGTACGCGCACGCACAAACTGTCTGGGAGGCTTTTGGATGCAAAACGCTGGGCGACTATCACGATCTTTACGTGAAAACGGACGTCGCACTGCTGGCGGACGTTTTTGAGAATTTCCGAAACCTGTGTCAAGAGCAGTACGGGTTAGATCCGGCGCATTATTACACATCGCCAGCCCTCTCCTCGGACGCGCTCTTGAAAAAGATGGGGGTCGAGCTTGAGTTACTCACAGACCTTGAAAAGTATCTCTTCGTGGAAAGGGGAATGCGTGGTGGAATCTTGATGGTAAGCAAGAGATACTCCAAGGCAAACAACCCACTGGTACCGGACTATGACCCCAGCAAACCGAATAAATACATTGTGTACCTGGACGCAAACAACCTCTACGGCTGGGCAATGAGCAAGCCACTTCCAAAAAAGAATTTCAAATGGAAACGCGTTTTGCCCACAGAGGAGGAGATCCTGGAGAAAGAAGAGACAGTGAAGAATGGATGGATCTTGAAGTTGATCTTGAGTATCCAAAGGAACTGCATGAAGAACACAACACCTTTCCCCTTGCCCCAGCGAAACAGCAGGTAAAAAAAGAATGGATGTCGGACTACCAAAACAGTTTGATAAAAGACTTGGATCTGAAACCACCAAAATGCAACAAGTTGTTGTTGACTCTTCAAGACAAAAACAACTATGTAGTGCATTACCGAAACTTGCAGTTTTATCTTAAGCAGGGCATGAAACTAAAGCGCGTGCACAGGGTGTTGGAGTTCGAACAAGAATGCTGGATGGAGTCATACATCCGGATGAACACAGAGTTTAGGAAAAACGCGAAGAGCGACTTCGAAAAGAACTTTTGCAAGCTAATGAACAACTCTGTTTTCGGCAAAACCATGGAAAACTTTTGCAACCGCGTTGACATAAAAATAGTGCGCAGCAGTGAGACGGACCAAATGAGGAAATTGGTTGCAAGCCCTTTGTACTCAAGGCATGTTATATTTTCAAACGACCTGGTAGGGATCGACATGCGCAAAAGCAAGCTGCTTCTGAACAAACTGGTCTACACCGGTATGACGATCCTTGACAACAGCAAGATCCTGATGTACGATTTTTTCTACAACGAGCTAAAAAAGAATACGGCCCCCGGTGCGAGCTTTTGTACACAGACATGGACAGCCTCCTTCTTGAGATTGAAACAGAAGACTTTTACGAAGACATGAAATCAAATAAAAACCTTTACAACACGAGCGATCTTTCGAAAGAGCATCCACTTTATTCAGACGCCAACAAAAAGGTTTTAGGCAAAATGAAAGACGAATGCAATGGAACCCCCATAGCAGAGTGCGTCTGTCTGAGACCGAAAATGTACTCGATCCTCAAGGGCGATGAAAAAAACATAAAAAAAGCGAGGGGTGTGTAAAAAAGTGCGTCGTCGAGAAACAAATAATGCATGAACAGTACAAGGAAACGCTTTTTGATAAGAAGCAGTTATGGCATGGAATGAACATTCTTGGAAGCCAGAGGCATGAGATCTACGGCAGGTATGTTAACAAAATCTCGCTTTCCCCATTTGATTCAAAGCGATGGATAGAAGAACATGGTATTCATACAAAAGCTTACGGTTATAACCCCCCATTCAAATTTACAGATGCTGAAATTGCCGTAATTGCTGCAGCCGAAGAAGCTTTAGAGTTGCTCGGGTGGTAACTCTGTGTTTGGAGGGACAACCAACAGCTCTTCACGGACAAACTTCGTTTTGGGCCGTCAAACAAATAATAGATAACCGGTGCGTCCGATTTTATCATAATCTTTGCAATCTCGTAAACTTTCAAAGACCAGATTGGGTCGGTTGCTCTTCGGTGTCCACCTTCAAGTTCACCGGGTTGGTAGAGATAGCAAACACGTACACCGGAAGGGAGCCTTTTTTCGTCAACTCAAATAAGGGGTCGAGGGCTTAGCTGAAACAGTTTTCTTTTTGATGGCCTCAGCGGGTTCTGACCGGTCAGTCGAGTGACTTCTTTATTCAAAGCTGAAATCACAGTGGGCAATCGTGTCACCCATTCAGTCGATCTTTTGTTGTCTGGGAGGCGCATTTCAACCCCACATTGGTGTCCAAACAGTCGTTCAACCAGGGTGCAGTTGAATCTTTCAACGATAGCTTGATCACGGTGAATATCCACACAACCGCGTCTTACCTCGACATTATGTTTCGAAAGCAGCTGATTCACAGTGCCCATAAACTCACGACCAGGATCTACCTGAAGCAGTTTTGGCCAACTCAAAGGGCTCCGGCTATAAATCCGTTCCAGAGCAGCAGCGACTTCTCTGGCCTCTTTTGTAGTCAACGGTTCGGCCTCTTTTGTAGTCAACGGTTCGGCCACATCTACTACTGTGAGGGCGTACTTAAAAGTTTTACGGGAGCGTGGTGGGCAATCGTGTGGGAGATACAGAAGATCGGCTTGGTGAGCTTTGTTTGGAACAGGCACATCAAATTTCGGTCTTGGAATGTACCGCGGCGCTGGTAAGTAAACCTGCCAAAGAGCTTGCTTCCCCAACCAGTTTCGAGCCACATCTTCAGAGACTTTCGCAGCTTGGGCTAATTTTTTGATCGCTGCAAACCCTTTCAAATACCCTTGCGGGCTGTAATAAATTTTTGACAACCTTTTAAAACTTTGCGCGCTCATTGTATATCACACAATGAAAAAAAAATGGACGACCCATTTGGTTGTTTGCAAGGTGTAAAGTCGGTTGAGCACGACCTTTACAAACTGACCTCAGAAATAGTAGAAAAAAGCGTTTAATGAACTGCCGAGGATTAATCATTGTCCTTCATGCGAGGTGCTCCTTGTTAACATGATGAATGAGTTCTGTCGTGAATGCCCAGAATGCCATAGAGTGTTTGAATATGATGATCAGCTCCAAGAGGTGAGTCCGGGCAGATCTGCTGCTCCTCTTGCGTCTCCTGCACTTCTTGTCCATTTAAATAAGGTTCTTCGGAAATGGAAGATTTACGAAATGTTTTCTTTCAACCAGATCTCTTTTCTGGGAAATGTTATTGCTCATTTTCAGGCGAAAACCGGCAAGTCAGTGAACTATCCCTGCTTTCTGCACAATTATTTTGAAATGGTCCCTTCTGAAGTCTGGCCCAAAAAAAAGAAATTATGGAATCTATTTCTCATCACCTACCAAAGACACTTGCAACCAAGCGACATGTAAAAAAGGAGTTTGATGAATGGTGGGCCTGCCCAGAATGCCATAGAGTGTTTGAATATGATGATGATGATCAGTTCCAAGAGGTGAGTCCGGGCAGATCTGCTGCTCCTCTTGCGTCTCCTGTGCTTCTTGCTGATTTAAAAACTGTTCTTCGGGAATGGAAAATTTACGAAATATTTTCTTTCAACCAGATCTCTTTTCTGGGAAAGTTATTGCTCATTTTCAGGCGAAAACCGGCAAGTCAGTGAACTATCCCTGCTTTCTGCACAATTATTTTGAAATGGTCCCTTCTGAAGTCTGGCCCAACAAAAAAGAAATTATGGAATCTATTTCTCATCACCTACCGAAGACACTGGCAACCAAGTGACGTGTAAAAAAGGAGTTTGACGAATGGTGGGCCATCACTACTTCTGTTTGAAACTCAACCCCAATTTCTGTTTTAAATTGCGTTCCTTGCTGCCGCATGTCCCCACTGCCTTTGTTTCCACGGAAATGCGTCGAGAGCCTTCACCATTTTTTCGTCCGCTTTGTGTTTGCAATTTTTTTCATTTTCACCGTATTTTTCGTTTCGGTTCGAACAGACACCATAGTCCACTTCATGTTGCATTGCGATCACGTCTGTTGCCCCCGTTGGTTGTTGATATATTTGCTTTATCTGACCAGTTTCTGGATCGTAGTTCACTTGCTGTTCAAGGGGATTATATGGCCCGGTAACGTCCAACCCCGTTTTGGTTTGGGGAGTTTTCCAATCGCTGAATGAATGTCAATCCCCGCCCCATCTAAATCCGGTCTGTCTGTTTTGTGGCGTCTGTTTGGTTGAACTTTGGATGAAATTTGATCGAGCATCTCACTGCCAACTTTTTGAAAAACTGGGCGGGCTTTGTCTAGCGTATAATTGATTGCTTTCTTTTGCAGATTGGGGTCTCGCAAAGCTTCACACGCATAATAACGTCCAGCACGAGCCCCTTTTTCGCAAGAAACGGCTTTCCTTTTTCAATGGCCAGATCACCAACTGTCATAGCGATATTACCAAGAACACTACCACTCTCCGCTTGGGAGGGCTTGCCTTGTTTCCCGGCAGAAAACGTATTTTTGTTATTCCGCAACTAGCGCATTTTGCCTTTAAAGACCCTTTGTCACTTGCCATGATGCATCGCGGTTGTTTTGTAGTTTCTGGGACCCAGAAAGTCGCCATTAGAGTTTCTAGTTTTAGTGGGGGAGAAATCCGTTTCCATCTGAACGGTCTTTGCATGTTTTGATTTAAAAATAGGTTCGCTAGGTAGATAAGGTATCGTGAAGTCTGTTTTGTGGATTTTTCTCGGATACCCCAATCTGTGGTAGTCTGGTTTGTCATTCGAATCATGCCACCCAAACGAAAGATGGGACGGCCGTCTCGAAATGAACGCCGTGTGAAGTTATGGGTTAGACAATCAGTTTATCATTCCTGGAATGAGAGAAAGAATCAGTTGGGATATGGAAGTAGGACTCATAGCGAGTTTGCTGAGATTCTGCTACATCGAGTTACAATTTCGCCTCCACAATCCGCTTCAAACAAGAGGCGAAGGATTGACACGGACGACGATCAAAATCATCAGTCACCAGTTGCTAGTAAGTTCATCTTTGCTTGCATCTCTTTTCTATTTACATTAAATGTATTTTAATGTGGCAAACCCTCGAAGTGACCCTAAGTTTATATTATATTTTCAGGTCGAAAGCCTCTGTTTGCATCGACTCCAATGCAAGGGACTCGCCATCTTGATCGTCAATCAGACAAGTAAGATATTATTTGCACGTATATATATTCCTGTTTTTGTTTTCTTTTCTCTAGTTCTTTTGTCTACAGTTTATATATAGTTGTCTTCTGTACAGTTTATTTGATAAAGAATTATATATTTGTTTTTCTAGTAGTGATGTTGATGTTACCGGTGTGTCAGTACCGGATAAAGTTGACATGTCTGCCATCCTGGCTGGGTCATCATCATTCCTTTGTCGGACTTTCAACGAGCATTTTGCTACACTAGCTGGTGACCCTTTTAAAAGTTCTACCCTAGTAGAGGCTTCAGATACAGATGACAGTAACACTACTGACAGCGATGGAGAATTGTTTTCCAGGTAGGAAATAAGAGAAGCTTTAAAACTGGTAATTTTGTTGATTTGAAATATCTGATGACCTTATTTTTTTTAAATATAAGCTTATGTTTTACGGGACATGTTTCATAAAAATGTATTTACATGTAAATCCACAGATAGAGTATGCAAACATTCTAGTTCGGTTACCCCCCCCCCCCCCCCATCCTGATCTTCCTAATCCCCATAATTTCTCCTGATTGATGATTGTTGTAGACTTTATGTGGGCTGTTATTAATTAATTTTCTTTTCTTCTTAGGCTCAGTGTCATTCTAAATGAAAGTGAAAGTTCTGATGACGATGATGACTACGAAGATGATGATGATGATTTGGATTCCATCAAAGATAGCCACACCGAAGTTAGCTCAGACAATGAACCCTACGAAGACGAGCTAATATTTGAAAACGAGTAAGCGAAAGACTTATTCAGATGTGTACAATACTTTTTAAACAATGCATGTGTTTTGGTTGTTGATTCAAAATTTTTCAAACCAGTTTGACTTTTATTATTCATTGCCTCTGAAACAAAGGGAAATCACTTCTTTGAAAAACTGGTTACACGTGTAAACGCTATGGAGTCACTCAATATCAAGTTAAACATTTTACAGTTTGTTGTTGATAAAACAATCCTCCAAATAATGAAATCCTGGTATTATTGAATCGTATTCATAGCCTTGTTACCCTTGTAGTGGCAGAACATGTCTGCCAGTCTCTTGGTGTTTCGTTTTGTCATGATTCCAATGTATCGAAAACTGTTACCTCGATGTACGACTTACTGGAATGCATGCATGCATGCATGCTGAAGATTGTCATGCTTTGTGATACATGGGCAATCTTGTACAAGCTTTTCTATTCAGCACTTCTGTGAGTTATGCCAAATGGCTAGTGATCATCCTGTTGTATTTTGTGTAAGTTGTTGTGTTTTTTATTTTTTTTTCAGGATTGGCCTAAATGAGACCACACTAACTGCCTCATTTCAAGGTGGTGATGCCACAAATGATTTTTCCATTGGCCTTGATAACGCCACTGGGCACATGTTATTGCCTGATGCTGCCCCGCAGAACCCTGGCAATAATGGTAATCCCCATACTGAACCAGGAGGTGATCCTCTACCTGTTACACCTGCTGCTGAGCAAGCAGCGGATTCTTCTGAAACTGCTGGTAATCCTCTTACCGATGATCTGAGTAGCAAACTTCAGGCGGCCTTTGACGGGTTGTTGGGTGGTAATTCTATTGGGTCTTTTGAGGAGATGGCCAAAAAGGAAAGGGTTGTTGTAACTTTGAGTAAATTGTTGGAGCTATTTGGTGGTGGTTGTGAGTCAGCTGGTTGTGAAAGACAAAAGGAAGTACATCACAAGGTTCAAGGGGGAGTTCTTATTGTTACTTGGAACTGTGGAGGTGGACATGGTGGTGTATGGGAGTAATCTGATGTTTTGGTTCAAAAAGAAAGGGGGCAAAAATTGTATGTAAATACTGTGATGTTGGCAGCTTCTATTCTCCTTTCAGGGAATAATTTTAGCAAAACATCACTGTGGAGTAGATGTTTGAATTTTGGGTTTATTTCTTCGTCTACATTTGATAGAATCCAAAAGCTGTATGCCATTCCAGCAGTACAGTCATTCTGGAGTGACATGAAAATTTGGCACCGACCATTGCCATGAAGCAACCTACTGAGACCGCTGAAATTGTGAAGCTTCGGCTGGCCAGATATGGACTAAAGGAAAAAAAGTCCCCAGATGTCTAAATGAACTGGACTGAGCAAAATGAATGTGCCCAGGGATGTTAATTATGTGAGAATATATTGTCAACAATGTAGATACACCGAATTTTATTTTTGTTACAACAAATTACTTTTGGCTACATCCATGATAAAAAAAGTTATGGAAAGACTCTTGTATCGCATGCCCATGAATTAGAAAAAATAGTCATATTAAACTGATAACAAACAAAGAACTTATATTTTTTCTTTCTGAGTAATTACTAATAATCAATAATAATCTGAATTTTTTTAGCTTTCACTGTTCAGCATATTGCTTCTTTACAAATCACCCCTCCCCACCATACAGTGATTCTGAAATCTAATCTCAGAACTATAACCGAAAAAACTTATGGTCCCTCAAATATATATTATTTCCTTTCAACAATAACAATACAAGTTTACAAGGTATGAGGGGGAGAACCACAGAAAGCATGATCAGGGCTGTGCTTTAAGGGTGCCTGGGTGCCTCTGGCCACTAACTTTTTGCCTTTAAGCAACCAGATAAACTTACTGTTTACATATAAGCTTTATGCTGGGCACTCTGAATCTCATAGCTCGAAACAGTTGGGCTCCTTATAATTTTCCTTAGAGCACAGTCTTGATGATAAGAAGTATATTATGGAACAACCTGGTTACAAGTCTTCAAGACAGAAAGCCCCTTTGAGCTTCATCATTTTTTTTACTGTAGAGCCACAAGCAAGGGCTGCTTACACAGTAAACAAAAGTCACCATACTCTAATATCATATTTTCAAATTTCATTATTAGCCTACAGACCACTTGCCAAAAGAAGATTCAACTGAAATGGAAGGGGATGAGAGAAAAATAAATCCCATCAGGGGGTGGGGAGGCTGGAGGGAGGTACACTGTGTATTCAACTATTCCATGGGGGTATGATATGGGTGGATGAGACTGAGTGAACAGAAATCACACTTGATAAGATACTTCAACTCAATTTGTACAGGTTTTCAAAATCACATTTAGCAATTTGTAGAGAATTTAGAAAAAATAGGGTAGGGGTATAAGGGTGCTGCCCAGCCCCATAAGTTGCAATACATCTACAAAGCCCTGAACCCCATGTAATTGCCATCAGCAGATGGATAAACAGATCTTATCATGCGCACACAACATGAAGGACAAACTCGTCTATTCCCCTTTCCCAGCCTGCCGTATCGCCATAAAATGTACTGACGATATGCTGCCGTTCTAAAACTGTTACTGCTGAAATCGATGTCATCCACACGCATGTCGCATCTAGCTTTGATAGCTACTTCGAGCACATTTCTATCGAGACATAAATTTTGAAACAATTCATACGAAGTGATACAATTTCTAAGTCTACAACATTTTTGTTCTTGCGGATTGTCCATTTGAATGCAGTGGCTGCAAACACACCAGTCAGGTCGCAAATCAGGCTCCCCGTGTGATGGCTCACCAGGGTCTCTGTCTTCCTCCGTAGAATTCTTGGCGTAGTCCAAACTGCCCTTCCCCTTTGAGAGTAAGTCGATGAGGAGTTTGTCCTTCTGTTCTACTGAGACCGGTAATAAATTTCTAAAAAGGAAAACAAAAAAATTGTCGCACATCTTTTTTGACACCTCGTGTGGTTGATCAGGATTTGTCAAACTTCAAAACCATAATATAGAAACCCTCATGTCCTACCTTTATTTCCTCGACCGACTGCTGAATGTCGACGTTATGGCGCTGAAATGCACTTCCAGGCAAATTCTAAGCGTTTTCTTGCTCTATTGCCTCCATCTTTCCATTTTTGCATTGCTTTTTCCCTTTACCACAACCACAACGTGACAAGCATTTACTGTCAGCATTCCTGCACGGGCAACCTTCGCTTCGTGCCGTTTTCTTCCGACTGCAGGTAGTCTTGCATGAACAGGACTGCATGCAAATAAAGACAATCGGTCAGTGGCCTGTGTTCAAATTATAAAGTACAAAAAAAATTCAAATATAGTTTGAAAAATATACGCAAAACACACCACTTCAGTTTCACGACTTTCACTACGTCTCGTGCCATCATCTGCGTTCTGTTCGCCTTCATTTTCTGCCAAATAGGAACCATACGCGTTTACAGAACCATCTCTTGGCAGCAAATCGCGAATATCTCCAGAAATCTCAATCTCTGTGTCCATTTCTTCACCGAGGTCAGAAGCCGTGTCTAAATACAAATTGCCCGCGTGTTTCGAAACTGATCTAACAATGGCCGTTCCGGTAAGTGACCACGTTTCACAACAAACAATGCGCAAAGCATCACGGTAAGTGAGAAAGGGTCTTTAAGAGTTTTCGATTGTTTTTTGTAATTACAACCGTGTCACTTCCTTTCACATTGGGGGTGTGCCGTTTTTCTTTCACACAGTACACTTCCATTGTGTATATCTTATGAAAAATAATTCTTTACGATGCGTTCGTTTTGAAGGACATCGTCGGTGAACATTTTCAGATGTTGGTGAAACTTGTGCCTTTGTTTCTTTCGTTTAAAAAGAGAAGGCAGTAATAACCACACGTCACCCTTTGTTCCCATTGAATTTGGTTGTCGTTTCTGAAAAAATGTTTGATTCCGTGCACTGACATTTCCTTTTCCCATTATAAAGGTGGCGGAAGCCCAAATGAGTCGAAATACTCATACGTGTCATTTTTGGAATGCCAACAACACACCCAATGAGTTCCCAAATTTCCAAAATCATCCACATTATTGGTCTATATAATTATGAACAATTTTTTCTTTTGCTTTTTGTCGATTGCGCCGAGTCCAACTAGTGAATGAAGCAGAGACAATACCTGATTTTTTGAGTCAAACAGTACCTCACTGAAGCTGCTCTGTGATTGGCTGATAGAATTTCCCATATTTTTTTTAAATATGGGCATGTTAGGACAAAATATCAGTACTCACTCTATCCATTAATAATCATGAGCGTGGCATTCAAGGAGCAATATCTAAGTGACCAATGACTGTTAAATGCTGAGTAAGTGTACCTTTTGCAACATTACACCTGGTACAAGAATTTGTAATAAGTGTGTTGGAGGTAATATAAAAAATAATAAATATAATAAACGTAACATGAACTAAATTAAAGGTGCACTAACAGACTAAGAATAGAAAAAGTGGTACACGTGTAATAGATGTATGATGACTTTTACACTCGTCATACTTGCTAGCACCTGTAGCAAGCGTAGCAATTGTAGCAAGCGTAGCAAGCTTAGCAATTGTAGCAAGCGTAGCAAGCTTAGCAAGCGTAGCATGCTTAGCAATTGTAGCAAGCGTATCAATTGTAGCAAGCGTAGCAATTGTAGCAAGTGTAGCAAGCTTAGCAATTGTAGCAAGCTTAGCAATTGCAGCAAGCGTAGAAAACGTAGCAATTGTAGCAAGCGTAGCAAGCTTAGCAATTGTAGCAAGCGTAGCAAGCTTAGCAATTGTAGCAAGCGTAGCAAGCGTAGAAAACGTATCAATTGTAGCAAGCGTAGCAAGCGTAGCAATTGTAGCAAGCGTAGCAAGCTTAGCAATTGTAGCAAGCTTAGCAAGCGTAGCAAGCGTAGCAAGCGTAGAAAACGTAGCAATTGTAGCAATTGTAGCAAGCATAGCAATTGTAGCAAGCGTAGCAAGCTTAGCAAGCGTAGCAAGCGTAGCAATTGTAGCAAGTGTAGCAAGCTTAGCAATTGTAGCAAGCTTAGCAAGCGTAGCAAGCGTAGCAATTGTAGCAATTGTAGCAAGCATAGCAATTGTAGCAAGCGTAGCAAGCGTAGCAAGTGTAGCAAGTGTAGGAAGCGTAGCAAGCTTAGCAAGCGTAGCAATTGTAGCAAGCATAGCAATTGTAGCAAGCGTAGCAAGCTTAGCAAGCGTAGCAAGCGTAGCAATTGTAGCAAGCGTAGCAAGGGTAGCAATTGTAGCAAGCATAGCAATTGTAGCAAGCGTAGCAAGCTTAGCAATTGCAGCAAGCGTAGCGAGCGTAGCAAACGTAGCAACTGTAGCAAGCGTAGCAAGCTTAGCAAGCGTATCAATTGTAGCAAGCGTATCAATTGTAGCAAGCGTATCAATTGTAGCAAGCGTAGCAATTGTAGCAAGCGTAGCAATTGTAGCAAGTGTAGCAAGTGTAGCAAGCTTAGCAAGCTTAGCAAGCGTAGCAATTGTAGCAAGCGTAGCAAATGTAGCAAGCGTAGCAATTGTAACAAGGATAGAAAGCGACATCCTTTATGAGTAGTATTTGATGATCCTGTGCCAAAACTAAAGGTGGGGGGCCACTGATCTTTGATTCTGAACTTTTCCTCTGATGTCTTAAATACGGTCCTGATTATAGGCATCGAGGAGAGATCTAGACTTAGTCGGGTACATATGCACCGAGGGTCTCAATGGGGATAACCGTTAGCCATGAAACGTAAAAAATAATCATTAGGCGAGAAAATGACAAAAAAATATATAAAATAGGAAGTATTTCGAGATACTTAGAGTATAGATATTAGATTTAGAGTTTAGATATTTCTTTTCACTCGGCACCATTTTACCTCCTTTAATTTTTTTTTTGTTCTATTGTCTTGCATGCTGACAGAGTGTTCGTCCCGATAGGCTTGGCTGACATGCAAGACCAAACTAACTCACAGATCTTCAAAAAAGAAAAATAATCTTTGTTTCATTTTCAGAAAGAGACGTCTCCTTGTTTTTCGTGTTAGTTAACCGTGACGGAAAAAGTAAAACCGTTGACAGTCATTTAGACCAATTTTTCAACTGTGTGCCGTGAGAGCCATACGCCATTGAGACCCTCCGCTAAAGTATTTTTATTCTGAGTTTTTCTAATAGAGTTGTATATCAAAACCTTCTAATTTCAGTAGCAATCTTGACTATTTTGGAGAAGTTAGATTAGAATTATTCAATAGTAACAATTTAGACTATAATGCTAGAAGTTACATGACAGTTGTAAATATTTCGTGTTCTTCCACCAAAAGGGTTAATTGGCAAATTTGAACACATTCGGTCTCAATCCATCGTCGAATTTTCGATTCCATTTTATCATAACGCCAAGGATCGTGTTCAAAATCAACCACAAAAATACAGACTTAATCGCAAAATGTTTCGTTATAAAAGAAATTCGTTAAAACTACGTTACAGTTAGATAATCTGCAACTTTTATGCCATTGCAAAACTTACCTTTGAATTGTAACTCTAAAATTAAGCTTCTTTTACATAGAGGAGACAACCCATTGCCTACTGGGATTACCGTTACCTATTTCCTATTCTCTACTGCTTAGTGCGATTATTTTACATGCAAGGTATAGTTACCCGGGAAGTAGCTACCTGGACGCTCGGGTGTACCTAAAATGCAAAAGCAAATCAATAACTTTTTCCTTTTAAAAACCACAATTTCCTTTTAAATTGTTTAACTTTGCTTGTTTCTTTGAAATGTTTTTTTTAATAATACAAAGGACGGTGTTTTTCCACACGCTTGTTTCCACGGAGAATCGTCGACGTGACTCATTGGTGGATTGAGTGGTCCAAAACAGCGAAAATAGCCAGCAAAAAGTAAGAGGGATGGTAAATAGTTAGCACGATGTGGCCACCTCGTTTTATAGCCTTTGCAGGAGGCTGTTGATTTGCTAGCCTTCACAAATTTCCAGAAAAGAGTGTAAAAGACATTTGTAATCACTATGGCGAAGACATGCACATACCACTTGATGGATTCAAATGGCATTCCCCAGAATTGGTAGAAATGCTGGACTTTGCCGACCCAAATTGTAAAATTGTAAATAATGTTTATGCGACATTTTGGGGAGCAAACAAAGTGTATTATGGGAAATGTGGAATTAGTGAATCAAGGCACTTAAAAAAGATTTGGGACTATGGGGACAGAAAGGGATGCGTACCTCTGGAAAAGTTCTGGCTACGCCCCTGCTGCTGCTAGGAATGCAGGTTACCCCACATGCATGTCAGAGTTTGTCAGTGTAAATGCATAGCAAGGGCTTCTCCTATCTAGAAGGGCCAAGTTCAGCGCTTTTGCCATTCCATTGTGAAAAATTCTGACAAAGCGGCACAAAATGATCAAGAAGTCGATACTACAGCATTGTTCTCAAGATGCCTTAGTGATGATCAAGATGAGCTCGAAATCATTGAACAGTTTGGCTTTGCTTAAGAAGAAGGGGGAAAGTTTCACAACAGAAGCTGAATACAGAGTTAGCCCTTGGGCCAAGGCTGTCGTGGTTATCTTTTTGCGTGTTAAAAAAACGGAAGATAAGGTAACCGTCTGCTTATATATGAAGCGGGCCTTAACATCACCCCGTTCCTAACACTCAATTTATTGTCAGTTAAAACAGCAGTTTTATTTCCATTATAAACATTATATTTGAAGTTCTCGGAGACTCTAGACCACTGGGTGGGGTCCGGTCCCAAAACAAAATAATTCAGATAATATCCAACTTCCTGATGTTAATAAATCTCGCTGCAAAGTTACGTACTAAACAGCGATGAAATAATAATAAAAAAAAATACAAGTACTCCACGCAAGCAGAAATGGATATGCGGTTTCTCAGGCAAACGAAGAACGAGCCACTCAATGAAACGTCCTGGGCGTGGCTTCAGAGGGTTGAGCTTCAGAGGGAAACGGAGTGCCTAAGACCAGGTAATAAGGAGAAATCAAATCAACAGTCAATTTATTGTCAGTTAAAACAACAGTTTTATTTCCATTATAAACATTATATTTGAAGTTCTCGGAGACTCTAGACCACTGGGTGGGGTCCGGTCCCAAAACAAAATAATCCAGATAATATCCAACTTCCTGATGTTAATAAACATCGCTGCAAAGTTACGTACCAAACAGCGATGAAATAATAAAAAAAATACAAGTACTCCACGCAAGCAGAAATGGGTATGCGGTTTCTCAGGCAAACGAAGAATGAGCCACTCAATGGAACGATCTGGGCATGGCTTCAGAGGGAAACGGAGTGCCGAAGACCAGGTAATAAGGAGAAATCAAATCAAATTGAAACTTGAAATGACGGCTTTTTTGTCTAGGATAGTTACGTAAGGAGGGTGAGGAGGTAAAGAAAGACCCCCCGACAGGGTTCCACTGTCCTTAGCTTTAGCCTGCCCACTTCTGTGCTGTAAAAAATAAAAATAAACTTAAGGAGGAAAAAATTTTCAGAAGAAATCTCATTAGTTCGTAACGGACAAAACTTACAATTATCATTAGTAAAGTCGACGCGCTTTTGACAAGCAGACAATTAAGACTAACATAACCAGCGATAATTATTAAATAACTTTTTAGTTCTAGCCTCACGCTAGGTTTGTGTCCTTTAACTGGCTTTTTTCGGCGTGTGGACCTCTCAGGAAAACGGGCAATTTTGTGATTGGGCCTTTTCAATCCTGACTCATGACCGGGTTTAGTTTATAAGGCAATTTTTTAATAAATCGCCGCCGGGTTGATTGTAGAATTCAGTTGCTAAAGCCGCGATAAGTTCAGTTATTGTCAAACTTGATCTTTTAACAATGAAAGCGAAATTATGTTTTTTCATGTCATTCGTTCTATCATCTCAGTTAGTTCAACACTGTCCAGAAAGTACCTCTATCAATATAAGGTTTCAAGGATCAGTAAGCAGTTCAGTGTACCACAAGTTTTGTGGAGCACCGTTTCCTTTTGACAACAGTTTGTCACCATAATTACTTCAAACGGAGAATTGTGTATAGCTGTGGTCATCCAGGGACATTTAATCCTGCGGTAATAACAAACAAAGAAGCCCATATGGTGTACGGTAACATGAATAAGGACGCTGTGGCTTTGCATGCTGCTGCTGGTGGAAAGAAGAGATCTTCCCCTAAAATTTCTGATTACTTTTCCAAAAGCGGACAGCCCTCTTTTTCAGGTAAGTCTGCTTCCCTTAAGTTGTAACTGTAAAATTTCGCCGAGACTACAAAAAACTGTAAGTTGCTATCAGACACTATGGACACTGCAAAAGAAGTCGTTACCCTCAAAAAGTTTTCACCAAAGAGGGAAAATCTATTAGGAGAAATAAAACTAGAAAACCTTGAAGAACCGGAATCTGCAGCCAAGAGCATAATAGGTCTTTGTCCTACTAGATGGACAGTGCGCGCGAGCTACTACTCTTCCATGACAGGGCCAGTGTTCTGAAGGATAACACGCGCACCTAGGAGGATTGAAATTGGTACTGGAGAACCAGCATATCCTGCGACGACACAAGACTATATTACAGGCAGATATACTTTGAATCTATTGACTTAATGGTTGATGCTATTGAGCAGCGTTTTGATCAACGCAGCTTTCCACCGTATGCAAAGATGGAGTCCCTTTTAACTAAGGCCCTCAACTTGCAGGATAACTCCAGAGAGCTACAGTTCATGGAAATATCTCTCGCCGATGATGTCGATGTTGGAATGTTAACTGCCCAGCTGGAAAGTTTGAAAGTGCTACTGAAGGAAGGTGATTTTTTTATGTTTTGATGACATCGTAGTTAAAATCAAACAGTTGCCTACCGCAGAAAGAACAATGATAAACGAAGTTACTTCAGTATGCAAACTTTTTGGTAAATCCGGCAACAAGTGCATCTGGTGAAAGATCATTTTCCACTGCCCGAAGATTGAAAACATGGCTTCGCTCCACAATGACACAAGAGCGATTTAGCAACCTGACAATATTAAACAGTCATAAAGAAAGAACAGAGAGACTTTCTCTTGTAGATATCGTTAACGAATTTGCCGACCGTAACGATAACAGAAAGAGAAATTTTGGTATTTTTAAGGAATCTGATACACAGTAAATATCAGCCACTTCCTCAGTTTTATTTTTTTGTTTGCTTTGTTTTCATTCAGCTTCATTCTGATTGATGCACCGTTTATACATTGTTGTGTTGAATGCAGTGGAAGTTAAATCGTTTGGATTTCTGGTTTATTTTAGTTGGTGTCAGTAAAGGAGATATCATTGTATGATGGTGAATTTAAAGATCGGAGAAAATAAAGTTATATCAGTTTCTATTAGGTAACAGCATAGTAATTAAGGAATTCACTGATTAATAAAATTATCTTGGGAAGCATGCCCCCGGATCCCCAGCCTGAGAGTCAGTTAAGAACGTCTTTATTTTGCTTATTTTTAATTTTTTTTGTTAATGAGTGGCGTTCTGAACTTTTTCTGCGTTTTCGCCGCAAAATTTGGTGACTTTACGTCGCGTTGTGAGCCTCTGTGCTCAATGCTTTATGCATCCAAAGCCAAATTTACCATGCAACAGTTGGTTGGCGCGACATCGTGTTTATACCATGTACCTTAAGGACACCTTTAGAACGTTTTCAGGCTCAAATCGCGAAAAAATTAAGAACGTCGAGCCTCAGCTCCAAAATTAGACTTTCGTATAAAAAAAGTGTATTTTATAATGACTTGAGGCTGAGACTAACCAAGAACATGCCAAGAACTTACCCAGAATGAGTAATTTATTTATTTATTATTATTATTATTTTTTTTGTTTTGGTCGCGTTGTGACGTGAACCTCTGTGTTCAATGCTTTTTGTAAAGCCAAATTGACCCCCCAAGAGTTGGCTGGCGCGACATCTTTTTCGCGGCATCAAAGCAAGCCGCACAAGCATATGACAAGCAACTTGATCACTGCATCACAGCCTGCAAATACGATGAATGCTCCTTTATTGGTTACATTTTCAAATGATTGACGTGCGAAATGTCCTGATAACGTGCCACGCTATTTCCGAAGGTCAGTTAGGACAAGACCAGTAGCTTGAAACCCGATTTCGCGTGATCTCTCTCCATTTGGAAATGTCGGATGAAGAAAAAAAAGAGGTAAATCTGTAACTAAATCGAATCCTGTGAACTCTCCTTGATTTGTTCTTTAGGTAAACTTCCAAATCAAACTCAATGTCCATTCATTCCATTTGCCAGTGTCATTCGGACACAAGGTTCGTTTCTCGTACTTTGGAAGTGGAGACCTTTTTGGCGATTTTACCTTGAAGGTTGTTGGAGATGTACAGTCGGGAAAGAAGGAGGCTGGACAGTAGGTATGTGTTTGTTCCACCATTACAAGAGGAACGCTAAATTCCAGGTGAGAGATTTTATTAATTGACTACGACTTCAATTTAGACCTTGGCCAGATGTATGGAAAACCGAAGGTAGACGTTCTTATGTTCAGCATATTCCCGATATCAGCAACAATAGTATGCCAGTACTGGTACCATGTGAAATTGATTGATCGTTTCTGGATGTAAAACTATACATTTTGCTTGCGGCATTTGAAGCACCAATCCGAAACAGCGGGGCAAGTACAGGTCACTGAGGTCAGAGTCCACATGTCAGGCCACAGGTCTCCGTGTTTAATATTAACGGTGTCTGCCCTAAACGAGGTGAAATTAATTATTGGGTTGTTTATTTGTCTGTAACACATGTACTTGACCTACAGAAGTTGATTATGCACCAGTTAATTCGAAACTCGCAGCTATTGAGGAGAAACCCATTTATTTCATATTTTCTTGGGAAACATTCACGACGTACACAACACGAAGAAACGTCGCATAATGAACAATTATTTCATACAGTGAGGGGAGGTGACGTACGCAAGCCAGAAGTTTAACAACTGCGCAGTCGTGCTGTTAACTCGAGCAATGTTTTCAAAGACTTTCTAAACGATTTTCCTCAGCACTGCTCAAACTATTTACTGAGTTAAAATTTTTAAATTTAATGATTTACTGGAACCAAATAACTGCCTAAGTTTATAAAAAACTCCCTGCTGCATTGTATAGGGTTTGCTAGTTTTGCCCTCAATGTTTTAATTTGACCTATTTCTCCTTTCAGGACAATTAAAATCTATTTCTCTCTCGATAATAAATATATAAAATAAGTAAGCTTAAGTCTCAGTCCTTGTTTAATTTTAGTGTGGTCATTTCTAAAATAGATTGTTGGTGAGTCACTGGGATCGGACTCAGAGGTTTGAAAAAGTGAATCCAATAGACCTATGTTACACAAGGCCAGGGGATTCTTTTTTTTTTTTGTTAACAAGGTTTCATGGTAGAGATGATAAGCTAATTATGACAGTGACGGTCACAACAAGTTTCTTTGTTTTTCAATTTGATGCAGACACACGTAGAAGGGAAGAGGATAATTGCTGCTGAGGAGCACAAATTTCTTATGTCAAATCCAGAACTGCATCAGCTTAACTTGGTCATGAACTTCGTGTATTTGAAAGAGGCTTATCTCAGGTAACTTCAAAAACGTGAAACGTGAAATGTCTCTATTTTTATCCAAATTCTCTGAACCAGTAGAAACAGAAAATATAAAAAGAACAGTTAAGAGAATATGCATGTGTTGTTTTCCATCTTTTTTTTTTGTGTTGCTAAAAATGTAACTTGTTAACCTGGCGAATGTATTGATCCATTACTGGAGATCTAACGCTGTAAAAAGTTTGAAATTATCGCTATTAGCCTGATACTTAAAGTTACTTTATGAGGCACTTGGATGTGCTGGATATATCAAGCTAATACCTTCCTGCTGCTTTTGTTGTAAGTCAGTAGGCTAACTTATGTTTCTTTTGTTTGCCTTAATTATTTTCAAGGTTCCATCATTTATCACGCTGTTTTGGACAAAATGCTTTTCCCTTTCAAATGGCAGCAGCATTCACTCTGAGCAGGATATTGCGGAATGCTGCATCTGCACATGATGTGTGGAGTAAGTTGAACTGAATGCTGACTCTTGAGTATTATTTAATGTTTTAACCTGCCTGTGATTTTTATATTTCTTTGTTGTTTTTCTGACAAAAATACTTTTATCGGAATGCTCTGCAGTTACATGATATTGTACATGTCAAATTTTTAATTTTCATGATGTATTTGTTTTTGTTTGACCACCTAACAGCTGAAAGTTCATTGGGCATGATTTTTTCGGAGACAAAATGTGTCGGGAAGTCGATGAGTCTGTATCTACTTGCACTTGGGCAAGGTGTTCCAAGCCGAGTGCATATGATGTTCCTCAGCGGAGGAAACCAGCTTCTCTGTGGCACTTCTGCGTAAGTTGCACTAGTTTTTATTTTTCCTATTCATGGTTCTTAAAACACTACATAACTAGTTACTTAACATTTGATTTATGATACGATTGTTTAATAACAAACTTCATAAACAATGAAATTTCACCAGTTTTACGAATTATAATTATTTGTTTTCCTTTGGAAATACTTGCAAGTGCTCACCTAATTATCGTCATATGCCTTATTTCATTCCTTCTTTTAGCAAGAATTTCAGTTGTAACTGCATTTGTGAATTCAATTGTATCACTATTTTGGTATTGATTTTAGTTGCATTCTTAATTTAGATTAATTTAATTTTTTTTAATTTTTTATTACCTTTTTCTTAGTAAAAAAATGCAGCAGAGCCTGACTGCAACCAGTGGTGTTGTATTCATAGATGACCCAGAGATTAATAGGCCTTTTGGGGAATTCCTGCTCCAAGTGCAAGGGCGTTTATTGTCTGGCTCTAACAAAGAGGGCATGAGTGCCCCTCGAGCTGGAGTGTTGCTGTCTTCAAATTCCCCTGAAATATCACGGTATACATGCTCAATACACTATCACAAAACTTGGTGTAGTTTTTAGGGGCCACACTCTAATAATTATTTTAATCTAAGTATAAACAGGTGTTTCCCATTGAACTTAAATTTATTGGAACCATTTTGAAATCTGTTGTACAAGAATTGGCATAATTTATTTCAAAGAAAAACATTTAAATAACTATATTTTAGTGTAGTAAATTTTGTCATAATTTAACTATAAAACAAAGATAAAGCCACTCAGTGTCTGTTAAAAATAAAACAACTAAAATGCAAAACTTCAGAAAAAATTACTGGTCAACATAATTCTTGTTTAGGTAATAGTATTATTATGTGTGGTCTAATTTCAATGTATTATGGAATATGGAAATTGATCTTCCAGAATATCTGCACCTTATATAAGAGAAATGTAACAAACCATCTTTGGTGCTGGTTAATCATGCCGGAATCGACATCAAGACAGGTCTACATCACCATAAATTAGTCAGGATGCAGCAAGCAACTAATGACAGCATCTTAAGAATATTGTTGTTTGAACACTGAGGTAAATGAAATTTGAATTGTCTGTTTTAGGATCACGGGACGTATCATCAGATTTAACTACACAGGGCGGAAGGAAGGTTTGGGGGAGCATGACAGCTGGGTATTACAAAATTTGCTCATTCCACACCTCGAGGAAAACAAGGTAGCTTTTAAAGATAATGGGCAGGTGTATGTTATAAACTTTTGCAATGATCATCACCACAATTTGAACTAATTGAGCTAATTTAAAGTGTTAGATATATGCTAGTCCGGTGGTCCAGATACCATCTTTGGAAAGTACTAGAGAAAGCCTGTGAAGGCTCAATTCAAACTCTAATTCCAAGACAATTTCAAATCAAAACCGTACATTCTCTGAACGTTAATTAACTTGTAAGTTAGAGCGCTTTTAATTACCCCAGCCAATCACAACAGACACAAATTACCCAATAAACCAATCAGAACTCGAAGCAAGTACATGTTACTGGCGTCAAGCGCGGGAAAACGCGTGCGAGCAAGTCAGGATTGGTTTGAATTTTACTTCTGATTGGTTGAGAAAGTGGCGCGACGTTTTTTAACCAATCACAGAGCGAAGTAAAGCAAAACCAATGCAAAACACGAATTACTTTCGACAGTCAAATGAAAACCGCTCTAATATACATGTATTGAATTTGTCATTCCTCCACTGACAAACATATTTTTGAAACATTTTAAGTAATGAAATTAGCACTGCATTAATCAACTTCAAATTTTGTTTCATCTGGGGAATGCCTGACTGGGTGCAATTATATACCATTTGCTTGTTCATACCAGTAAGCTTGTGTTGTTAGTTCCCTCAAAAAACTGTGAATCATGTTAAATCATCTTCTCACCCAGGGCCTTCTCTTGGCGTGGGCAATTATGTTCTTTGACGTGTGGGAGAAGGCATGTCCATTGTACTTGGATGCCATCAAGTCAATTCTGGAGAGAATGTTAGTGGAAGTCAAACCACAAAAGAGATGGACAAAGGGTGTTGCTGCTGTTATGCTGGCAAATACCATGGTATGAATATTTTTTTGCAGTTGCACAAAACTAGTGAGTGACCTTTGGGGTGTGGGATATTATCCAGTATCATGACATTCCTGTGATATAAGTTCAGTCACAAATGTGAAAAAATTTCTTATCAGGTTGCTTTTATTGACAACAATATTTAAATCAATGTAAAGAAGGTCCTCGCAGTTGTCAACGCAACTTTTGCAGTTGCGAAAAGAAAGCCTGAAAAAATCAGGCTTGCCGGGACTCGAACCCTGACCTCTGCGATACCGGTGCAGCGCTCTAACCAATTGAGCTAACAAGCCAACTGGAAGCTGGTCATTAAATTGACAACTGCGAGGACCTTCTTTACATTGATTTCTTCATTCCGCAGTTCAAATATATGAGTTTCATATATTCACAATTTCATCTTCATCTTTCCCGGGTATAATATGAACCAATTTAATGACCAGCTTCCAGTTGGCTTGTTAGCTCAATTGGTTAGAGCGCTGCACCGGTATCGCAGAGGTCAGGGTTCGAGTCCCGGCAAGCCTGATTTTTTCAGGCTTTCTTTTCGCAACTGCAAAAGTTGCGTTGACAACTGCGAGGACCTTCTTTACATTGATTTCTTCATTCCGCAGTTCAAATATATGAGTTTCATATATTCACAATTTCAATATTTAAATCTTAAATTTTTGAAATTTTCATTGTCTCTGCAATTCTTTAGACCCGCCTATCGATTGGAAAGAATGGGGGAACAGCAGACACCATACAGTTTGTCGTTTATGACACCATGGATGAGGATTCTGGCTTGAAGGAGTTAACCACACTCCAAAGACTAGAGGAATGCATAATTGACACAGTCAAGAGGAACAACGAAAATGTAAGTACGTATCAAACGTTAACAAGGTAATAATGTTGACAAATTGCTGTGTGTTACCAGTTGAATAATATTTGTTGTCAGATAGCTAGGTCTTTGTTGAAACTTTTGAAGTTTCTGCGGAAGTAATTAATAATTATTATTCCCTGAAGAAATTACACTTAATATGATTTTTCCAAGGTCGATTTTGTAATTACATTGAAAGACTAAAAATATCTGTGCATAAAAATGTTCACATTGTTTTAGATCCTCACATGGCTCAATCCCAAGGTAAATGTGACTACAGCAAGTGGTAATAAATTACCAGCAATAGCCATCATGGCATCAGTGGTGGACAGCTTTGCAAATTTGTCACATGCTGTAAGTTACCAGTGATAACAATAATTGCAGTCATAGCATAACAACTTTCATAAAGGACACAATTTATTTTAAGCCTCTAAACATGCAGAAAAAGGAATGAAAGAGTTTCAGAAAGGATTAATTTTCGGTAAATTATGCAAATCATGAAAATCTGAAAATGTATTATTTTATAAACAAGATTGAAATAATTTTAATCCTAGTTTGTAAACGTTGTTTTAAAGGACAGTATACACTTCACCATATCTTACAGGAAATGAAGAAATTTTATGAGGAAATTGTGGCTGATGCAAAGACCATCGGCATATATTTCAATAAACTGCAGGGGGCACAATGGAAGACCTTGTGAAAAGAAAGGAAACATGCCAGAAGAGAGCATACAGAATCCCATATTCTGTGCTCTCTTCATACTGACTACATCAGATATGGTGTGTATCTATCTTTTTTATGTAGTACGTAATTTTACCTTCTAGTCACTAGCTGACACATATATAAGACTACATGAGTTTTATACAAGTGCAAGTGAAAGAAAAGTGTTATTGTTAGGTATTGGATTCCATCCAATGGCATTATAATACGGAGCTCCAAATGGTTAATAATTGACTGTGCTGTGGACACGTGCACAAGACATTGATATGTCCTATTAGTTTCAGTTCGCCTTCGTCTGCATTGTACATGTTTTGCTTTCAATCATGCCTCCAAAGTCTAAGCGTTCTTCCAAAAAGGCCGACCAAACGGGGGACTGTTCCCCTTGGCTCAACAAGTTTTGTTCCAAGCACGGAATCCCTGCGGCCCTCGTGGAAGTACTCGAGGAGCACCGCGTTACATCGGAAACCATCCTCGCTGGTATAACAGAGCAGGATCTATCCGATATGCGCCTCGTGGTGGGGCACAAAATAATTTTACGCCGGGTCATCGCCACTCTGAACAAGCCCTCGGACTCATCCACCGACCTAGCACCAAGTTTACCGGGGTCTACTTCACCAGAGGTGTCGCTACCACCTTTCAAACACGCAGACGAGCTAGCTAAAATCGAAGCGGAGTTTAACGAGTCGAAAACAGCCCCTCCCGCGACTCCCAGCCACAGTCAACATCTAGATTCTCCCGAACAAGTTCAAGCAAACGCCCACGCTGTTTCTACGTCAAGTGAATCCACTGGATCTGAAGGTAAGCCTTTATTACCTTCAGACCTCATTTACGGCCCTGATGGAAAACAGCTTAAGCCTCTCCAATTAACATTTGCGCAATTCATGTTGGCAAACTTCAAAATTCTCGAGTCGCTCATGGCCAAAAAGCCCGGGGAGGCGTCGGATTACTTGAAATATCTCAAGTTTTTGGCCATTAAAGGCACCAGATTTCAAACTAAGGCGATTCTTGCCTTCGACCAAGACTACCGAGCAACAAAAACGCGCGACAACTTCAGCTGGGGGACAAATGTGGATGATTTGAGCGCTCAGTATTTTGATGCTGCCGTCGCGCTACGACCCACGCCGTCTCTAAGTACGCGCATTAACTCTACGGATGGTCGCAAGTCAGCCAACCATCAACCAGTCACCGATGAGTTCTGTTTTCGGTGGAATTTTAGTCCCAATGGTTGCTCAAACCCTCAGTCATGTCGGTACAAGCATGTTTGCATTCATTGTTCCCAACAACACAAAGGGAAATCATGCCCTGGCGCCACGGGGTCTAACACCCAGAAACAATGACCTTTATTAACCCACTCAGTTGAAGACTGCGCAAAAACCCCGCTTCAGGTCTCGTCTTTTGTTAATTCTTCTCCGCTTGAGGACTGTCCTTTGAATTTCCACGCTTGGGAAAATGAACTTTTAAACGACTCGGATCGTTCTTTCATTCTCGATGGTTTGCGTCACGGGTTTAAGCTTATCCCGGAAACAGACACATCGGGTATTGACAGCTATGCTAATGATAATTATTCTAGTGCTACGTGTTCTGAGTTTAAGCCCGAAATGGACCAGCTTTTCCTAAAGGAGCTCGCTCTAGGCCGTATTTCTCGTGTTACCAACAAACCACAATGCATCCACCCCATTGGCCGCGTTACCAAGAAAGACTCGGGTAAATCCCGCCCGATCACGGATTGTAGCCGACCGCATGGATCCTCTTTAAACGATTATATCAAACGTGACCTTGAGACGTTTCGCATGAACTCTATTGATACCGCTGTGTCAGTTTCGACTAGCAACTGTTTTTACGCAATCGTAGATATCGAGTCTGCCTGGCGTTGGGTGCCTGTCTTTCCTCCTCATCGTCAGCTGCAAGGATTTCGCTGGATGTTTGGTCAACATGACCCTTCTCGTTATCAATACTTCGTCGATAACAGACTCTGTTTCGGTGTTTTGTGCGCCCCCGCAATTTTCAATCGTTTATCTAATGCCATTGTTCGGATGATGGCGAGACGCGGTTTTCATTCTGTTGTCAACTACTTAGACGATTTCCTTATCATCGGAAACACACACGCTGAGTGTCAACAAGGTCTTATCGCTCTTATCAGACTGCTTCATTCACTCGGGTTTAATGTCAGCTGGAAGAAGGTTATTTCTCCAAGCCAACGTGTCACTTTCCTAGGAATCGAACTTGACTCTACTACTGTCTCTTCGCCTTCCGTCCGACAAGTTAGACCATCTAAACACACTCGTTACGTCCTTTTCTAACAAAGTCTCCGCCTCCAAGCGTCAACTTCAATCCCTCGCAGGATCATTAAACTTTGCTTGCCACGTCGTGCATGGAGGTCGCACTTTTCTTCGTCGGGTCATTGATTGTATAAACAAACTTAAGCTTCCATCCCATCGTTCTCGTCTTTCCACGCAATTTCGCGCAGATCTATTGTGGTGGAAAACATTCCTCGTCACATTTAACGGCCGGAGCATGATGCTAGATTTTCGTCAGCCCGTTTACTTCCAAACCGACGCGTCCTTCCACGGTTTCGGCGCCGTATGCTCCGACGACTGGTTTGCCGGATCCTGGTCCGATTGCCTCGCTCCTGATTTTCGCAGTTCTCGCTTCCACAATCAGCACTACAGTAACGCGGGTCACACAATCGACCCCTCGCTTCGCTCTAATATTAACTATTTAGAGCTATTCCCGATCCTTATCGCGGTTCGTCGCTGGGGTCCCCGGTGGTTAAATAAACGTGTCTGCGTCGAGACTGACAATACCCAGACAATGGCCTTTATAAACAACGGCACGTGTAAAAACCCCATCGCCATGTCATGGCTGCGTGAGATTTTCTGGATAAGCGTCCGATATAACTTTCACTTACGGTCACGGCATTTACCAGGCAAACTTAATCAACACGCCGACAGATTGAGTCGATTGCAGTTTCCCGATGACACTAACGATCTTTTCCCTTCTTACCAGGATATCTCTCCCAGTTGGACCACCGCGCCAAGCTTGTCTCCGCCGCTGCCTACGCTAGCTCCACAATAGCTACACGTCGTTCCCAGTGGAGAGCCTATCTGCGCTTCTGTGCGTCGTTTGGTTTGGTGCCTATCCCAGCTTCACCCAGAACTGTCATTCGATTCCTCATCCATTTGTCTACTTACTGCAAGTACTCAACGATCCTTAATTACCTGTCCGCCATTAACGTCCTTCATAGACACTTTGGCCACAATGTCACCTTTCAGGATGTTTTTGCTATCAAACTAATCATTCGCGGTCTCCGGCGCATTTTGGGTGATGTACAAGTACAAAAATTACCCATTACTCCGGAGATTCTTTTGCGCATCCGTTCCGAGCTTATGGCCGATAGAGACTCGAGCTTCTGGGCGGCAATGCTCATTGGTTTTTACTCCTTTTTTCGCAAGTCTAATCTTGTTCCCAAATCTGCCAAAGATTACGACCCTTCAAAAACCCTGTCACGCGAGGATATTATCGTCCGCCCTTGGGGTTTAGTAATCTGTGTGCAGTGGTCCAAGACCATCCAGTTCAAACAACGCAAGCTACTCATACCGGTTGTTCGCCTTCCCTCGAATCACCCCTTGTGCCCGGTGCAGGCCTACGAACGTCACTTACGCCTATTCCCCGCACCACCCTCCTCGCCTGCCTTTCTGCATTTTCGTGCGGATTACGCCACGCCCATCACGCACTCTGTATTTACCGCCAAATTACACAAGTCCCTGAGTCTCGCAGGGCTTCAGGCCTCTCACTACTCTGGTCATAGCTTTCGGCGTGGGGGAGCAACGTACGCCTTCCGTTGTGGTGCGCCTATCGAACTCATCAGTCTGCAAGGAGACTGGTCTTCAGATGCTGTGCTGCCGTACATAGCTCAGCCATTAGAACGTCGTTTGTCTGTGGCACATCTTATCGCGACGAACATTATATCATCTTCTACCTGATCCTCCCATTCACCACCCTGTTTTTTATTATTATTATTATTTTTTTTCCTTATTTTTCTCTCTGTTTGTCTGGCGGTTTGGGCGGGCCGCATCAGGGGGGGACAGTCGCGGTCTCGGCTCCTCGGCTCCCCCTTTGATGCGGCTTTGCTTTTCCCGGCAAACAATAAAGTTTTATTGTAAATGTTTACCCTGTGTGTTTTCTTCATTAACCTGCGTAGGATTATGTTAGGTATTGGATTCCATCCAATGGCATTATAATACGGAGCTCCAAATGGTTAATAATTGACTGTGCTGTGGACACGTGCACAAGACATTGATATGTCCTATTAGTTTCAGTTCGCCTTCGTCTGCATTGTACATGTTTTGCTTTCACCCACCCATTCCCACCCGCGGGCCGCATCAGGGGGGGGACAGTCGCGGTCTTGGCTCCTCGGCTCCCCCTTTGATGCGGCTTTGCTTTTCCCGGCAAACAATAAAGTTTTATTGTAAATGTTTACCCTGTGTGTTTTCTTCATTAACCTGCGTAGGATTATAATTTTTGTGACCACACAATATTGATCAATATTGCTAACTTTTTTTCTAAAAGTACAGTCAAATGGTGTTGTACAAGTGACCTCTACATGGTATAGACCATGGTTTTGAAGTTTTTGTATCACTAACTAATAGTTAATTAGAATCATAAATATCAACTTTTCCTTGTGTGTTCTAATATTATTATTATTGCAGCATCAGGTCTCAAAGACGAAGAACCGCAGGAGGTTCCTGGCAATAAAAGTTTGGTTATTGCAGATTTAACATCAGATGACGAAAGAATCATCTGTGACATGGAGACAGAACTAAAAAAGCCTTAAAGGGTATGTACAGCTATGATGTATTCACACCCTTCATGGATGGATAAAATGAAACAGGTGATGGCAGGCATAAAACCTATGAGACATCAATATGCATAGGCATGAACTAGTACGAGGCAGAGTCCTAAGTTGGTCTTTTGCAAAGCGCCATTGCAAGCATCTTACATTATACAAAGAGAAATGTTTATACCATGACAATTTATATGATATTTATGCAAATGGTTATATTAACTAAACAGGGATTTATGAGCAGTTGATTATATAGCAAGATTTTCTGCATGAGGGTTAACTCTTGGAAATGACTGTTGTCAGTGTGCCAAAGTGATCATCAAATCTTATCGCAAATTGTGTACTGAAAAATATTGAGATGCTAATGTTTCACTTGTTGTAGAATGCGAAGGACAATCAGCAAGGCAGTCTTCACAGAGAGAGCGTATTAATGTGCCACAGGCAAGTAACAAATTAAAAATAATATTATTACATTTCAAATGTTAAAAAACATGTTGAATCATATATCCATCCAGGACATGCTGGCGCAGAGTTTAAATTAACTGAAGTAGGGCCAAGCATACACTCCCGTCAGCGATTGGGAACGTCAGGTGTACATAGACAGTTGCTAACCCTTTTATGAAACAAAGATAAGCTATGGTAGTTTATCTTTTAGTAGTAGGTCTAGGATTATAGCTCATTGACATTATTCTTGAGTCTCCCAAATCAATACACTGTAGTTATATGGTTATTATTTTCTCCCAGAACTGCTCCTCTGATTAGACAGTTTCTATTGCAATGAAATAAATCACTTATATAATATGTTGTATTGAAACAAAAGATAAGACAACTATTTTGCAGGACTTGACACCAAATACAACGGCCCGTTATGTAAGCCTCACCCCCAAAAAGAGGAAAGCATTTGAACTGGTAGGTTGGTCAAGTGTGAGATACTTATTGACATGTTAAAATCATATTCTTTTACATTGCCATCTAGAACTTGCTATCTATTAATCCTTGCAAAATTTGTAAAGGTATTAGTCATAACTATGTAATTTAAAAGTAACTATTATCATTTGGTCATTTCTTATATTTTTTGGTGCATGAATGTATGTAGAGGCATCTGTTGAATTTCTGATAATTATAATACTAATTAAAAGAGTTCATGATCATCTGAATGCCAAAATGGGTTTCCTCTTCAATGTTAGGGCTTGGAAGCTGGCAAAAAAATTCAAGCAAAGAAAGGTATTCACCAGTGAAATTAAAAGTAAATTATCTTGTTTTGGTCACTGTGAATACTATAATATTATTATCCTAATCCTAAAAGGAATATTTGACAGACACTGTTGATAATGCCAACCCAAGTGGGAGCAACCTCTCAACTCCTCAGGGAGAGAGTGCAGGTTTGTCATGGACACTGTATATAAATATGATTTCACATAATGTTGTACAACTATTTTGAGTCTATTGCCAATCACAATACAGATTCAAATGAAATAATTTGAAATTTGCACTGTCACCTGTGCAACATCAAATACTAAGTACATTTGGTAAATTTTCCCATGGACATCCGTCAATACCCAAAGCTTACTAAATATACTAGATAATTTTTAGATTCTAGCTATTGCTGTTACTGAAAAGGCTTTCTTTTTATATAAACTACAGTATATATCAAGTCTGTCTCAGAGTGTCAAGAGTTAAAGGAGATTTTATATTATCAAGTCATACACTTTTTTTATATATTAAGAACCTTTTTTATAAGAACATTGAGGCTGAGATTAATCCAAATTTTAAGAACATGCTTAGAACACAACCAAGGCTGAGAGTCAGTTAAGAACATCATTATTTTGCTCATTTACTTTTTACAAATGAGTATTAATTATTCTAATATGTACACATGAACTTTTTCTGCATTTTTGCCACAAACTTTGATGACTTTCTGTTGCGTTGTGGACCTCTGCATGTGTTCAATGCTGTCTGCAAAGCTATTAATCTACCAACAGTTGGTTGGCACGACATCGTGTGTACAACATGCAACTTAAGAACACCTTAAGAAAATTCCCCCAAATATCTAAGACAAACGAAAGTATATATACAACTAAAAGGCACCACACACCATTTTGTTTTGGCATAAAGAGAGATTTATTTCGAAACAACGGAAGGAAAATCAGTGAGACAACAGAAATAAAGCTCTCTGCCCACCATATGGGTGGGAGGGATGGGTAAAAGAAATGTACTAATCAAAATGATACGTGTGTACAGTAAATAAAACTAGAAATTGTGTGCGGAACGCCCCTACTAATGCATTGTATACAATAGCTGTGAATCACGTGGACCGATTGACATACTATTATGCAATGTAGATGAGTGATAAACAACAAACCTAGGATATGGAGAATTAAAAATTTTGAAAAGTCTTCCAAAATAAACCAATTCCCCCAAATATCTAAGACAAACGAAAGTATATATACAACTAAAAGGCACCACACACCATTTTGTTTTGGCATAAGGAGAGATTTATTTCAAAACAACGGAAGGAAAATCAGTGAGACAACAGAAATAAAGCTCTCTGCCCACCAAACCCCCAAACAAAATAGTGTGTGAGCAAAAAGGAGAAAATTATGGACTAGTAAGCGCAGAGGTAACGCATTTCGCGACTCGCAGCTTAGCAGGCATAGAAAACTCTAGGTAAGTCTTATATGCATCTGAGGACCAATCCCCGAAAACTTGAATGAGTTCCCCAGGAACCCCGCATTGAAAAGCCCAATTCGCCCCACCTCTACGAAAGGAATGTCCACGATAAGTATGCGCCTGAGGGATACCGGCTTCTAATAAACGGCGACGAAAATCCTGCACAAACTGACGCTTAGTAACTGGGGACAAAGAGCCGTCCGAGGAGGCAAGCACAAACGCGGGTGAGGCGGAAGAAGCAGGCGTAAGGGCACACATACGATTAAACATGGTAACAGGACACAAGGGCGAATTGGGAATTGCAACAAGAGGCAACTGCAGATGACGCGACCCAGTCTGATTAGTTTTAGACCACTTAAAAATGACTATGAGGCCGTGGGAGGCAGAAACGATATCTCCCCGACACAAATGTTTACGACCGTCAAACGAGCGAGTAGAAAAGGGGACGATGTTAGATACACGGGCGAAAAGAAAAAAGGCAAACAAAAAGGCGCATGAGAAGGTGATATACTCGGGGGACGAATCTGGACTACATGAGGACTGAACTAAAGACAAAAGAATGGAAGGTGTGACAGGGGGGGCGCGAGAAGGACAATGTAACGCAAGCCTTTCAATACCCCGCAAAGTAATCCTAATGGCAAAGGTTTTTAGAGAGGGGAAATCATACCCCACGGCAACATGTAAAAACTTAACCCCACTAAGGTAATTACGAACAGAAGCTGGCGTCATAGTTCTACTTAGAAATTGACAAAACAAGCAGATAGTGTCCACTGAAGCTGGTAAGGCCTCAAGCGAAAAATATAAACAGAACACAAAATATGTCCGCCACTGCATGAGATGATTCTTGTGTGTCCCCCCCACAAAGGAAGCCTTATGTGTGACCTTCAGCTCTCGTCGCAGTTCGTTTAATTTGCGATCTACAATAAGAAACAATTAATAATTATGTACAGTAAACAGATCACGCGACACGGCAACAGGGCTTAAACTTGAGTAGACGGGTAGTTGCCGGAAATGTTCCTCAAAAACACGATCAAGGTGCCAACGTGACAGTAAATCTGCAGCGCGATTCTCCTCACCCGGTAAATGAACCGCGCGCAATTCAAATTCGGATGAGGCTGCGACATACCAAATATCGCGTAAAATAGCTGCTAACGACAGGTCCTTCACTTTCCCGGACGTGAGCGCTGCAACCACTGAGGCATTATCGCAAAAAACTTGGATGTGTAGGCCAGCCCATAAGTGACCCCACAAACGCAGAGCAACCAAAATAGCGAGCGCTTCCAAAAGGTGAATGTCAGAAAAGTGAACGAGAACCTCTGGGGGAAACTGAACATGAAAGTACTGAGACTGCGACAATCTGCCACATCCTGATAAGCACGCGTCTGTGGAAAAGACGGCGTCAGGAGCAGTCCAAACAAGAGAAGAAATAACAGAAACGCCATTATAACGCCGCATGAACCGAAGCCACCACGCGATATCTCGACGAAATTCGCTGGTGAGACGTGTATGATGACTCTTATGCTGGAGGGTATGGAGCAGCGCTAAAATTCGAGACAAGAATAATCTGCTCTGTCTTACACATTTGGAGATGAACGAAAGTTTACCAACGAGTGATTGAAGCTCCGTTTTTGTAGCAGATTTTTTGGTGGACCAAGACACGAGCAAAGCTTCTATTTCCTGTAATCGTGCAGGCGTGACAGACATGGTCAGTTGGACAGTGTCAAACTGTACACCTAAACAAGATTGGACTGTAGCAGGAGGGCAGGCTTTACTAGGAGATTCTTCAAGACCAAGTTCTGTTAGAAGTTGACCGCCACGTTCATAAGCTTGCCAAGCAACGTTCGGAGGAGCTACGCCGATAAAGTCATCTAAATAACTAAGAGTGGGATGACCCTCAGCCTCGCAAATGTAACACACGGCATTTGAAATACGCTGGCAAGCCATTGCAGCTGACCGCAGTCCCATCGGTAAAACAACGTCGAAATACAGAGAATGTTTCCAACAATAACCTAATAAAGGATAGTCGAAAGGGTCTACTGGAAATTGGCGATAAGCGCGCTTCAAATCTCGTTTGTAAATTAAACAACCGGCGCCTGCCGACCATATCCGAGAAGCAATACTATCAACCGTAGGATAAGTTAATAAAATATCCTCACCCAGGTAACTTGAGGCAGAAATTTCATCATTGACAGAAGTGCCGGCTGGCCAGCTGAGGTCCACAATGATGCGACGCTCCATGGAATCTTGCTTGGGTACGGAATTTAAAGGAGACAACGCGACAGGACAAGAAAATGGATTCTGCTCAAAGGGACCTATGACGGCGTTCCTTGATTTCTCAAGCGACAAGTACGAGTCAATGGTGGCTGGAAATGATGATGCACCTTGGTGATTACGTAATTGACTGACAGGAAAACCATGGCGAGCGTAGTCGTAACCCACGGGCCAGCCATAGTCCAAGAAGTCACAAATCTGGTTGTCCCGATAATCTCGCAAGTACCATCGCCAGCGAGGAATGTTCAGAAGAGAAGGGACGGGGAAACGACATGAAGCGTAATTCGGAAAACCCGAAGCATGTACAAGTTCATGCAACAGAACATGATCAGGAACGGAAACACTTGGAATTGAAGTTGGAATGATAACATTGTCACAAACAGAAACTGAAGCGTTGTGAGGTTGAACTTTAACATTATCACCGGAAGTAAAACTGGAACTGACTGGAACTAGAACCGGAACTTGAACACTGTCACAAACAGGAACACTGGAAATTACCGGCGCGTCACAAGAAGCACGGGCTGAAGGGTTTGTAACTTGACTGATAACCTTATCACCAAAAGTAAAACGGGGACTGACAGGGGCATCACAAGACACATGAGGTGGAGCGCGTGAAGCTGGAAGTTCAACGTGAACAGGAACGTGTAAACTGACTGGGGCGTCACCTGAAACAGATACGCTGGACGCTCTAACGTCAACACTATCACTAACAAGGTCACTACAACTGACGGATGTCCCCCCCGGAATCAAGACCGGCAATGCATGGAACTGACATATTATCACAAACAGACGCACTTGGACGTAGAGGAACGTCATCCGAAACGAGAACGGGGACTGGAGATACTTGAACTTTGACATTTTCACAAACACTAACACTAGAATGTACCGGCGCGTCACGAGAAACGAGAACGGGGACGTTTGGAACTTGAGTGACAACAGGGTCACAAACAGAGACAATTGAACATGGCGACGCATCAGATGAAGAGGAACAGGCGACGCGAGAAACTTGAACTGGTACATTATCGTAAACAAAGACGCTGGAACTGACGGGACTTTCGCAGATAGCGTTAACTAGAAGACTTGGAACTTGAACTTTGCTGCTCTGACTACCACAAAAGTTCGAACCAACTGACAAGTCGGTTAACGAAGCAGAAACTGAAGGAATGTCAACAAATTCATGACTATCACAAATAGAATCAAACGAAACAACTGGAACCTGCGCACGGGCTAGTCAGACGTTGGAAGAACTAACAGTTGAACTAACAGTTGAAGAGGTGGTTGACAAACTAGAATTAAGAGGACATTCCGCCGAGTTCTCCCGATGGCGCTGTACCTCCTGTTTAGCTAACCAGCACTTGGCACAAATGTGCTGAACCCACTTACGTTCATTTCGGATGAAGCCATAATGATCCTTACTGGAGGAACACTTACCGGTTTGGTAAGCTCTACAAAACTGAACCGCCGACCTTGTCGTCGCCGCAGTGAAAGAACGAGACTGGTTTGTGGAACCATGCAATAAACGTGCCTCGAGGTGAGAAAACGAGTCACCCCAACGTAATTGGCCGCACTCAATTTCAAACAGGACGGCTGCATGGAGAGAGCGCACTAGAGGCCACGGAAATTGAGTAGCCAAGTACATCAAGTTGGCGAAATGATCGATACGCGCTGACCTCTCAGCGGCACTCACGCCAGGAAGGCGAAGGATGGACGCATAGCCCGCGGCAAATTCCGCCAAAGTTAACGTGTCATAAGAGACTTCTTTGCAAACATAGGACAGGCTTAACTCACTGTGCGGCCAAATTTGAGGATGTACTACCCTACTGGTAAGTTTGGCTGTCTTCCCAGACCGCAACTTCTTACCTCGTTTGGAGCGCTCGCGGCGAGTATGGTGGCCGTCCTCCTCATCCTCCGAATCTCCCGAACCACTGGAGGAGTCGGAGAGGCCCAGCTTCTTCAACTGAAGATCTGCTCGAGAACTCAAGCCTGAAACTGCCCGGATATCTTGCACGGTCAACGGCTGGGAAGAAGGGGGCGGATCCTCAAAACGTTCTTTCAGCTTAGCGTTCTGCTGTTGTAACTGAGCAAGCTCGCATTGAAGGGCCCGTAACTCTGAATTTCGCATGAGATCTTCATTTTCCGCCTTAGCCGCCGCTATAGCGGAACGTAATGAGTCGACTTCTGTGGGCACAGGCGGATCAACAGGCAATGACGAAACTGTTGTTTCCTTCCCAGAAGATGATTTTGGCTTATGCGTATTCTCCAAAGGAAATGGCCTCGGTGATAGACCTGCTTCCAAAGCGGCGTAATCAACTTTAGGAATATTACGACGTTCGCGCTCAGACATCTTTAAAAGAAAGGTATTTAAAAGAAAAGAAATGTACTAATCAAAATGATATGTGTGTACAGTAAATAAAACTAGAAATTGTGTGCGGAATGCCCCTACTAATGCATTGTATACAATAGCTGTGAATCACGTGGACCGATTGATATACTATTACGCAATGTAGATGAGTGATAAACAACAAACCTAGGATATGGAGAATTAAAAATTTTGAAAAGTCTTCCAAAATAAACCCATTTTCAGGTTCAAATCGCGAAAAAGATAAGAATGTCAAGCCTCAGCTCCAAAATTAGACGTTCTTATATAAAAAAAGACTGTAAACATTTATTATTAATAATTGTTATTTTGATTTTCCTCTATAAACTTCATACACTCTGCGACAGGACAAATTTTACTTGTTTAGTACAGAAAGTTCCTTAGAATTAATAAGAAATGCATGATCCCAAGTTTCCTAACTATACCATGCACTCTTACTTGTACAGTGTTATTTTACATTATATTTCTGTTGCAACATAAATTCTGGCATTTGGTCATTTTTCAAAATTATTCTTTTTTGTCTTTGTAGTTGCTACTGGATCATCCACAGGGACTGCAAGGCAACTGTTTGCAGATGGCACCTTTGGGGTTGTTTCTAGAACAGTTGCAAGTAATTCAACTGGTATGTCAAAGTAGAGAGTAATGACAAAAATTTGTTATCTAGCTGTTGGTGGAATCTTTGCTTGTATCAATAGGGACTGTAAAAGCTGTCTATACTGTGAGCACAGAACCAAACTGCAAAATGAATGAAACTAATAGATGCTACAACTTACCCATTTTCTGTCTTTGAAGTTGCACTATATTTCTTGACGGTGTATAAATAGGTTGTTAACAAAGTACTTTTGAGAAATCCTTTAGTTGGCACTAATTTTTTTCAGCTTTTTAACCTTACAACAGTTCCTGATAACTGACAGAATATTTCATTTTCTTTGCTTGTAAATCTGTAAATGATCATGATTTGATGATGTGGAACTAGCAGATGTTTTATTTTTGTCTTTCCAGATAAAGCAAGCAAGACAAACAAGAATTACAAATACTGTAATTGCAAAAAGGTAAGGAAAGCAAAATCTTTTCCTGGTTGCCTAATTTGGTAATAAATTCATCATCATCTTAATAATTGTTACCAAGACCTTAAGATGGAAGTTCAAAAGATCTGGAACTGTAAAAATGTACGTTATCCTGGTCGTCATTGGAGCAATCGGGACAGTGAGCACTCATTTGAAGGCATGGGTTGGGAAGATAGGGGTAACTTGAAGGACTGATTCCCTCTAAAAAGCATGCTTGTTGGGTACAGTAAAGATCAGGGGCACCCAATGGTTCGTTTCGAGGAATATCTGTTCGGAAGGTCTAAAATCACCTGAGATTTTCGGATTTACTTGCTAGAGATTTCTTTGGCGAAACATCACCTCAGACTTTCGCAACAAAAAGACTTAGTAGTTCCTATTGTGTTCGGAGGGACAAATATGCCCCTTAGAGTGCAAAATAAGGTCAGCTAGCATTTTCGGAGAGCAATCACCAGCTAGGAAATTCATTGGATAGGTTTCTGTTACCTAAAATTTTCGGCGGACTAAATTTTCAGCTAGAAACGCCGAACAGATCAATCTGTATTAGCTTACACAAATATTCCTTTAAAAAGCTCTGAAACAAACTAACAAAGCAGAAAATGATATTTTCAAGTACTTTGCTCAAATTTTTCCGTTGGGTGCCCCTGAAAGATCTTGCGAAGAACCTTAGCTTGACACAGTGCTGTATGATAATTAGGGTGACGTTGAACATCAAGTTGTTGCACAAAGCTGCAGTACATGGAACTGAGAACTTTTACTTAAGGGTTGAAAGGCCAGTGATGTAAAACCAGAGGTCATTTGAACTGTGAAAGAGTGGATATAATAACTGTTATTATTTTCATATTATTATTATTATTATTATTATTATTCATACCAAGACCTTTTTCATTGTAACAGCAAAGATCACAAGAAGAAGATGAAATGTTAATATGCGAGACAAGCAAAAAAGCACAGGTATTGCTATAATTTAAGTTCTTGTCATGTGAAGTTTTAGGGTAAGGAATTTTGAAAGTGTGGTTACCAATAATCCTATTGACAAGGAACATTCAGGGCTTCAATGGGATTTTAACCCATGGCCTTGGTGCAATGATCACTTCTTCACTTGATTTATTCTCTGCAGTTTGCATTTCGTTGATAGGCTTACCGGTATTTGTCTTTTATCTTCAGGTATTCATGAGCCCTCAAAACTGGCCTGATCCTAACCCTTTAAACCCTAAGATCAAAATTTAAATTTTCATTTGTTGCCCCAACACATTTTATAGTGGAGCAAATTAATTATGTTAATTCTCATGACCACTCTGTTTTATAAACAGGGCTTGTATTGGTCCTGGAAATCTGGAAAAGTACTTGAATTTTAGTCTGAGGAGGTCCTGGAAATCTGTCAACTCAAGTAATAAAGGTTTCTTGAAAGACATTTAGGAGCGACCAGATGGAAAAATCCAAGAACTGAAAATACTTTAAAAGAATACTGTGGCTTGAAAAAGTCCTGGAAATTTTTATCTAAAAAAGGGTACGAACCCTTTATAAAGTGCTGATATTGATCACTCTTGAGGTTTAAAGGGTTAATGGAGAAGCCTTCATAGCTCAGTTTAATTTAAGGGAATAGCTCAAACACTAGCAATAGCAGTAAAAAAATCCTTTATTATACCAAGCTGTGCATGAGAAATATATTTGCATTAAGCGACTTGAAATGTTTTTCAAAAGTTACCTTTGAAATGCATGTGGTAAGTAATGAAGGTTTAACTGTAGGTTAATTATTGCTATACATACATACTACATAAAAATTTATAAATTTTTTCATTGTAGTGTCCAGGGAAAGGCTATTACCACCTTTCATGTTTGGGGTTCAAACAATTACCAAAGGATAAAAAGTGGTAAGTCCCCTTGGCCGGGGCAAACACATGTAGATTTCTATGAGCAAAACCCCACACATTTTTTCAAGCCCTGACTGACTCATTGTATTCCTAAGGATATTTCGTGTTATATAAAAAGATTTTCTCACTGATTGTACAGATTTTTAATAGTGGTTCTACACAACTATAAATGATTAGTAAGCAAGACGGATTTTCTTGACACCTCTTTGCATACCAAGTCTTAACTTTCCTGTCTTCCTTATGGAAACACCAGTGACCACAAAATTAAAAAAAGCTGATAAATACATTGACTTAAAAAATTCAATTTTCTTCATCGTTGCACATAACATTCTCTAACATAAAGTTAAAAAAGAAGTTCCACAATAAAAGGGCAAGCCCCTCGTTCATTTCACACCTTTGTTAGCGTGAGATCTAAATTTAGACGCCGTTTAGTCGTGGCAAGTTGATGACCCAAGCGTCCTCTGAAAAAATATGCCTCAAAATTCCATAATATCACCACAACAATATAAGATATCATGTTCATATTTGTTTAACAGGGTTTATTCTGAAAACGAAGACAATTTTTTCCGAGATAAGGGCCGTAGAAATTCACCTGTTGTTTGTCAGTTGTTTATGCTCCGATGGTTGATTGTCAACTGGAGGTGAGAATGGCCTGGCCAGGCCCCTTTTATAGCGGAACTTCCTGTTTAACACATAACTTTCTTATCTTATAGGTATTGTGACTCTTGCAAAGGCACAAGAAAGAAGCAGAGGTAGTTGTTAATAGTTACAACCACTGAAGGGTTTTCAGATACTGGATAATGAGAAAGTCAACAATTATGTTATGCAATTCTGGTTTGTAAGACAAATTATTACTATGTACAAAATTTTAGACAGAAAGTGGCATACAGTTTCTGCCCTCGATTTGATGAAAATAGAAGAGAAATGAAACGGGGACAATTATGTTGTTCAATAAGAAACAAGATGACTACTTTAGTCCTGGCAATATATATAGGAAATGCAGTCATGCTGAACCAGTCCGGGATCGTTATCAATTTTGATAACCAAGTTACGTCACAACATGGCGGCCATTTCAGAAATCGGGGATTTACGTACTCGAACCGCTTTATTTGTTATTTGTTCGGTAATACTCGGGCTATCTACCCACATTTCTATTCGAGAAAGCCAGGAAAGGAATGAACTCCACGTGTGCCAAACATGGCGGATGAAGGCAAACGATGAAGAAGCGAATATTTTTACTCGCAAAGACAAAGAACAGTACAAATTCTGCGTCCAAATCAGGTATGTTTTTCCACTTTGCCGTTAAATTTAAGTTGTTTAAAAAATTTTGTAGCATCCACAAAAATTATGTTGTAATCTTTAACCTTATTCCTTTCGATTTATCGTTTGTTTATCGTTGTGCACGATTTATTAAAAAAGTGCACTGGGGTATTTTGATTTGCAGTTCGATTGCATCACTAACCACCATTTTGTGTTTCTATTGACTGAGTCACTTGATCCTTCGTGTCTAAGATGCTCCGTTTTAAATGTTTGTGGTAATCACCAGACGTTGTTACGCAGATGCGTTTGAATTTCTGTGACAAATTTAAGCTTAAAGCTTAAGCTTACGGCTAAAATGGGGTTAGAGGACTTGTACGACTCCTACTTCATGTTTTTCTAAGCCGCGTCTGATATATCTCGGTCTTTCGACCAAATTTGCTTCTTGTATTTTTGTAGTGGGTTTAGGTTGGAGGATGTTTTTAAAAATGGTGACTAAATTGAGCCATTCATATTTTTAGGCGTCGCATTTTTAAGACTTTGATCTTGAGGTCATATTTGATCATTTTCTGATATCTTGTGGCTTAACGCCTCTGTGTTATTCTTAGTTAAATTTGACCAAATCTGATCGTCTGTTAAGCGACAAAATGTGGTTTTAGTGCTGCTCTTGGAGCGACTTTTATAGAACACACGGCCACTTATCTACATATCTTTCAATGCCTTGAAGAGCGAGCCATATGAAAACAAAATAAACAATTATTACTCATTCACATGCAAATAGGTGCCCTAAAGTTTAGCCAAATCGGTGACAACAAAGGATCTGAAAAATTATGTGTTGCAGGATGTTGTGTTTCGCATCACAGAATGTGATCTTCAGACCTTTTTTCGTCAAGAAATTGAAGTTGTAGCTTCTTTAGAGCTAAGCTTATATCTTTCGTTCGAAACAAACTTCACACGTGCAAATTAAGTCTTTAAAGACATGAACAAATTTCCAGCCTCAATCGCCTCCCATGCAATAGAATACTTCAATAGATAAGCTGTATCGTTGTTCGTGAAGCAATAGTTACTCATGGTGAATATTTCTTTTACTACAGATTGATGGATGTTCACCTTCCCCTGCCATGAACATGGCAAAGAAAAAGAAGCAAGAACAGAGCGAACACTGTGAAGATAAAATGTAATCAAATGGATGAATGAACGCTTTGTAAATGGAATAACCGTTGTCTACCTTGATTTCACTCAGAACTGTCGTTGCCGGAGTAAATTTGATGTCGTATCTTGCGAGAAAAGTCTCCTTCAATCTTCCTCCGATTTTTCTAGATCAAGGGAGATTCTACTCGCAGGACACTGAGCTGGGTCGATGAAGTATTCGAAAGTCACGTCACAGCTAGACTGCGAGTAGTCTCTCGATTTTGGCGATGGCGAATGTGGGGTGGGCGAAATTCACACACGTGCGCGCGTCACAGCTTTTGGAAATGTCTTCTGGACAATAATACTGTTCTCAAATAATTTTCTTTCCATGTGCCTGTGATACAAACATGAAATTCACTCGAAAGTGCAATGTAACTACTTCTCAGCCTTTCCAAAATCGTCTCGTGTTCGTCCGCCATATTGAATTTATGGCCGATGCCTCGCAATAGCGTCACATGCACAAAAATTAGAGCCACGATTGGCTAATGGTTTGTTTTGCTCCAAGTTATCAAAATTGATAACGCTCCCGGACTGTGAACATTGCTGATAGTTTTGTCTGCACAACGAAAATTAACTTGTTAACCTAACAAAATTTAGCGAAATAAAGAGAAGACCGAGTTCGCTGTGTTTCTTGTGCAAGATTTGCATATAAAGTAGACGTTAGGGATTTCAGCGAGAAACTCAAATCTCACAACAATTAGGCCGTAACTTATATTACAGGGCTTGAGACTAATGGTAGCCAACCAGCTACAGGCTAGTGAAAATGTCCGAGCTTTCAATAATTGAAGTAATTATTACTTCACAAAATAAACTAAAAACAGTAGTTCACCAAAATATTAATTTGAATGATGCCTATTTAACCCTTAAACCCCAAAGAGTGACCGATGTTTAATTTCTCCTTATAGTAACACTGCTCAATCAAACATCAAGCTTGTAAGAAAAAAGGAAGTGATCAACAAGTAACAAGGAACTTGATTGTTTAACAAAATAATTCTCCTCATCAAAACATAAAAAATGTTTGGAGAACAGTGTGGAGAATATACATGCTAACATTTGGGTTTAGAGGGTGAATGCTGATGATCGTGAATCACCATTCTGAAAGAAATGAATGTATTTTTGAGTGGCGGTTCCATGACAATTTTTTTAAAGGTCGTGAAAACTTAGTTTGTGCTTTTAGTTGTTTAAGTATACTGCAAGCTTCACACAGGCTAGCATTTATTTGACACTTCAGAACTTTCACACAACAGTGTAGTTGGAAAAAAGGCATGAGTGAAACTGCTCGACAGGATAAAAAATAAAATAACTAAGAAGAAGTGAATGAAACATGTGCACCAGCTACTGTGCTAGTAAGCAGAAAAGTTAGTCCCAAGTCCTGTTGTAAGTTGGTAACTTCTACATTACATAGCACCCTTTTCTTTTATGATAAATCTTTGAAATTCATCTCTGATGATAACTTGATTGGGCCCTAACCTTGAGTTTAGCTCCCTCTGTTGTTTGAGCACAACTTGTTCATTTCCATAAAAATCCATTAAATAGTTGTACAGGAAATGCACAAAAAAACTCTGAACTGTGGAGCTCTGAAGACGCTTCTTCTTTAACTGATTCACACTTTCTTGATAGCTCGTACCAATACAATTGCTCTGTTCTAAGAGGTTGATGTCGTGGTAAGCACACAACTCAGATTTGTGTGCGTTGACAGACGAATGGAATCGGTCACCAACAATATATCTTCTGTTTAACCCAGTTGTGGGATGCTGCCACTTTGAATCATTTTTCACAGGAGTAACTTGAGGCTTAAATTCAGCAGATACCAGGTCTGGAATACTGACCTATTTCAAGAAAAAGCAAATGAATAGCATAATAAATTTATTATTAGTATGATTATTATCAATTTTGTCCTTTCACACACGTCTGAATTGCAATTATTTTGGTATAATCTACCAAGCATGCCACGATTATGATCGTCCTTGCATTCAGTGAAGGCTTCATTCCCTTATTTTTAAGTAAGATAACTCTGTGGATGAGATGTTGTTCACACTGAAATTTGTAGTTGCTGCTTGGATGCTTTGTCACATATTTCCGAACTAAAAACTTTTTGATGTTATAAACTGTGCAGTACTCATGCTTACATTTAGGCTCTACGATGTGGTTTTAGTAATAAACTTCTGTCTTTTTACATTCTACTAGTGCAAATGTTATTAAATGGAATTTTCTTGTAAATCAAATATTTAACTGTTTCAAATTTCCTTCATTTTAATGGAAAGATCATTACTTTGCTTGGGGACTGTCCTCGAGTAGGCTTCTGAAAACACCCAACATTATCAGAGAATAAGCAACACTAGTTTAAAGATGAAATCAACTCTCACCAGAAGAAGGCACTGGGCCAATCAATGGGAGGGGAGGGTACATGTACATGTTGGGGTTGGGGCAAAGGCACACATTAGGGACTTACAGCACCGGCAATGGCGATGTGAGAGGCCACTGGGAAATCCCAAATCATCTAACGCGCATGTTTACCTTTACCTGATAGTAAACAAGGTATGTTTTCACTTGCTACAAATATGTGTTTTACTTGTCTGGATATATGCAACTTATTGAAGGTATTATGACTTGCACAAATGTCATCATAATTAAACAGCTCGCTTAACTTCATGGGATTATTATAGGACTTGTATTCAAGTCCTATAACAACAACATTTAATTACATGCACATTATCTGGAGAATGTTTATTTTGCAATAGCCTATTTTTTATAAGATTATTAACATTCACAAGTTATTCAAAGGTCATCACCTGAAAGGTAATATTATTGGCACGGCAAAATCTGGACAACAGAGCAACTGAAGTTTTAAAACACTTACAATGGATCGCTGGTTGGTAGAAATGGAGCAATCTTTGCAAATTTCCTTGAGTACTTCCGCTGACAAATTCTGTATGTTTTCCATTTGAACCTTCTGTTGTTGAAGAAGAAGGTGCAGCATTGCTGGGTCACCTAAAAACACAATGAAGTAGATGTATGGATGCCCCTTTAAGTTTTATCCACAAAAACGAAAAATAAAAGCAAAGAAACAATTTTCTGTAAGGGCAATGTTTTGTAACTAATAATTATTTTAAAGACACCTGCAAAGGCAAGGGAGTTGGGGAATGGTAAAAACAGTTTCAAATTAAAAAACAAAACAAAGCAAGGTAATTGTGGACCTAGTCAGTAAGTCAACAGTTGTGTCTTGTTGTGTGTTGTTATTATCATTTAGGTGTTCACATTGTGTTACCAAACCCTTAAAGCAGTTTTCAATTGAGTCTCATCAAACCAAACAAAGCAATGAATTATTACTCTGGCCAATCACCACAGATGCAAACAGCTCAATGAGCCAATCAGAATACAAAGCTATCACATGTAACCGATGCAAAATGCAGAGAAGTGAGCACATGCAAGAAGCCATTGGTTTTGGTTTTCATTTGTTGGAAAAGTGACGCAAGGTTCACTGGCCAATCAGAGTGAAGTAAAGCAAAACCACAGCAAATGCAATTTACTTTCGATAATAAATTGATTATTTCAGGAGTACGCAAAGAGTATCAAGACTGTTTCTAGGCTACTAACCTTCTACTTCACCACTCCTTTCCTTTGATGTCAAATAAACACTCTTCTTGGACACTTCTGTGTTAAATACTTCATTGGAGCACTTACAGGGTGCAAATTAAAGGGGGAATTGCTGAAATGTTGATTGACATTTTGTGGTCTGCTTTTGTGTATGTGGAAACCTCCACAAAATGAGATGTTATGCGCCCAAGGACATCTTCCAGGGTTGACAAAGTTGCATTGGCATCTGGCCTATAGTCAACCTGTGGCATATTAGAATAAATTGACCCAACAGAAGCTACTCACTACAGAATTTTAACCATCTGGCATTACATTACCATCTCATGGTTATTTTGCACAAGAATAAATTATACATTTCTTTGATCTTTAATTTTTAATTTTTTTACAACTCAGAATGACAAAATTCACATTGAAAGAAATAACATTGTACTAACCCCAGAGACACTGCAGCAGTTTTTTGCATTTCCATCGCCAAAATATACCATCCCAACAGTACCACACAGTCCACAAACAACATCATCCAAGTTGCGAAGTGTCAGTGCTTCAAAGCAGTAAAATGCATTATACAGGACATCAGCCAAGTAATCAATTGAGTTCTGATTTGGTACACGATCCTGCAGGTACACACAAGGAAGTACAACAAAATTAACCTTACTGTATAAGTATGTAGCTAAAAATTAATTTAATTAAAATTTGTACTTTAAATAATTGAGGAGTTTAAATTGACTGATACATGTTGGTACAAACAATTTTACTTACCACTGTTTGCAATTTATTATGTGTATACAGGGGTTTGGACCCATGATTTTGATCCACAATGATATATGTATATATTTACAGTGGTTCCCAATTCTCACAAGCAGAAATCACTAAATCCAAGAGATTATTTATTAAGGAAGATAAAGCTGGTATAATATTATTATACGACGTGCTGTTTAATAAATGGTTACTCAATTTATCACATACCATTACATACAGTGTATATGTTTACCATTATATTAAGATGGAAAGCCACTAGAAATTATGAAGCACAAACCTCGGGCACAGTGAGCAGCAATGAATTAAGTTTGCACTCTATAAGCGTTGACAGTGGAACCCCTTTCTTGAACAACTCTCGCCACTCAAGGAAAATATCTAGAGCAATCAGCACCTTGTCTCCTGCATTAAATAGACCTAGGAAACAGTGGAGTGATACGTAAAAAAAAATAACACTAAATCCACCTAAACTTATAAAGATGCTACAGTATTAAAAACTTCACATGTGAAGTCTAACTGGTAACTGCAATAATTTGTAATACAAAGAGCAACATGCAGTTTAAGGTGACTCGATCAAGTTTTTGAGTGACGATACCTCTCAACTTTAAGCAACTAGTGTACCACAGTGAACAACCCAATAGAAAATCGATCGTTACTGCTGACCTAGAAAAAGATGAGAGTTTTACATGAGGTACGTTTCATCGAAATTGGAGTTACCATAGCAACGTAATGACGTCATCCCCCGTTTTACATGAGAGCTAATTACTTGTCACCAAGAGACAATTCTGGGAAGCGCTCGAGTGGATCTTCGACCTGACATATTTGTCTTCACGTCTACAAAATTTGAAGAATTTCTATGAAAGAGTTTTCGAGAAATTTTCGGGTGAAGTTTTAAGGTGTTAAAAAACAACAAAAACAAAATAATTTTGAACTGTTATTGAAAAGTATGTCCACAGCGGCTTGATGAAACAACATTTTGGTTTTAAATGAATGTTATGTCATCTAATTGCTTAATGTGAAAATTTCGGGGAAATCGTTCCATTTGATTTTTAGAAACGTTGGCTTGAATATGAACTGGTTTAGCGTGTTACGCGGCTTTTTTATCAAAAATCGACCCTACACTTATTAAAATGATTATGAATTAAAAAGCGGTAGATGAATTTTTTAAAAGCTTTGCTTTGAAGGAGAATAATCAATATTCAATACAATCCCCGAGTCTCAAACTCATTGAAACGTTGTAAGGCTATCAATTTAAAGCCTAACCTCAGGAAATTATTGGACTGAATTTTACGCCAGTGGCTTGTTGCTCTTATTATGCATCTCCATTTTTTCGAACAGGCGTGCAATTGTAAATTTCAGTACATCATGAATTCATATAACGCTTGTTTGCTTTCCGAATATGTTCCGAAAAACGTGCTAATGTATCAGGTCAGCATTACAATAACAATGGACAGGCTGACAGCAGTGAGTGCAAACCTGAAGGTTAGCAGTAAGCGCAAACTTCGGTTAGCAGTGAGCGCAAACGGAAAGCTGCTGTGCTCAGTCAGTGTTCCAGATAAATTTTTATGGCAAGGAGTCAACGAAAAATTTAAACAGGTCAGTAGACGTGGGTCTCCCCCAATCTTATCCCAGTCTCAGCACGTTTTTGGAACATCTTCGGAAAGCAATCAAGCGTTATATGAATTCATGGTGTAGTTAAATTTACAATTGCACGCCGATTCAAAACAATGGAGATGCATAATGAGAGCAACAAGCCACTGGCTTGAAAATCAGGCCAATATTTTCCTGAGTTTTGGCTCAAAATTGACAGCTTTATAACGTTTCAATGAACTTGAAACGCTGGGATTGTATTGAATATTGATTATTCTCCTTGAGGACAAAGATATAAAAAAATTCATCTACCCCTTTTTAATTCATAACCATTTTAATAAGGGTAGTGCCAATTTTTGATAAAAAAGCCCAGTAACACACTAAACAAGTTCATATTCAAGCCAACGTTTCTAAAAATCAAATGGAACGATTTCCCTGAAATTTTCATACAAAGTAATTAGATGATATAACATTCATTTAAAACCAAAATGTTATTTCATCAAACCTTTGTGGGCCTACTTTTCAATAACAGATCAAAATTGTTTTGTTTTTGTTGTTTTTTAACACCCTAAAACTTCACCCGAAATTTTCTCGAAAACGCTCTCATAGAAATTCTTCAAATTTTGCAGACGTAAATACAAATATGTCAGGTCGAAGATCCAGTCGAGCACTTTCCAGAATTATCTCTTGGTGACAAGTAATTGGCTCTCATGTAAAATAGGGGATGACGTCATTACACTGCTATGGTACCTCCGATTTCGATTAAACTTACCTCATTTAAAACTTTCATCTTTCTCTAGGTCAGCAGTAACGATCGATTTTCTATTGGGTTATTCACTGTGGTACGCTAGTTGCTCAAAGTTAAGAGGTATCGTCACTCAAAAACCCGATCGAGCCACCTTAAAATACATATATAATAAAGATTGTAATACTGCGCAGCATAGATAATAAATGTAAATTTAAAATATTATAAAATTGACGCTGTTAAGAGAGTTTAAGCCGACGTTTCGGCAATGCTGCCTTCCTCAGGGTATAGTTTTGTACCCTGAAGAAAGCAGCATTGCTGAAACGTCGGTTTAAACTCTCTTAACAGCGTCAATTTTATAATATTTTAAATTCACTTTTAAAATACATGTAACTTACACTCTCTCTGGTACTAAAAAAACAAACTAGTTATTAAAAATCAAATAACCATTCATGTACATCTTCAAAGTGTGAGTAAATAAATATTGTTGTTGTAAAATTATCAACACCTTTCAGTTAAAATTTTCACTACTTTTCTCCAAATAAAAATTAAATAACCTATGGGCAATTTGTCCACAAAAAGGAAATTACAATATTATAGGCCTAAACAGGGTATTCTTCTGAAATGACTCATACTTAATAGTTTTATTCTTTACATTGTTGTAATTTTTTATGGGTGTTTGTATTTTAACAGACATGGTAATTCTTACATGAAGCTGTTAATTAATTAAGTTCTTATAAATACTACTCTTGATAATTTCAAATATACAGAAAACACACTTCAACCATGCACACCTAAATCATAAACTTGGGGCTGATGCATCGCCTGGCAATCTGCCTTTTGCAGATCTTTACTTTTACTTCTACACATAGAAAAGGATTGCTGTTGGTGATGAGAACTGCTTTGCCTTGTGAGCCTGGGTGGCACCTAGGAGGGTGAAAATCTGAACCACACAGCCGACAAACAACATCTGCAGCAATGAACTGCTTTGGCCATCCACCATCTATGCCACAGAGAGTACGGGAATCTGCAGTACGGGCTGCACTGATAACCTGCAAGGGAATGTGATATGGAAAGCGGGTGGCCAAATTAAGCTTAATTGTAGAGGTTCTTGACACAGAAGAGGTGTCGGATGTTGGTACACTGGTGATAGAAGAATTAACTGTTGAGATGGAGCTTGTTGTTGCGAAGCTTGTCAAGGTGGATGTGGCTACACTAGAGTGGCTGGCTGAGTTTGTTACCGAACAACTTTGAATCACTGTAGCACTTGCTGCTAGAGGGGCTTTCCACAAACCAAGACAGCATGACAACAAGTGCACATGCAAACAAACATGGCACGTCTTCAGTTGTTTGCAACCACTCAGTACACGGCAGTGCTTCACAGAACACATGAATGAACCATTAATTTTTTTGACATGTACAAAGCCAATCTCAGCAGTGGTATCTGGTATACCACAAACTGAGTAACTGGTCTCAGATACCCGAACTACTTGCGGTACACCATGCTGCTTTGCATGCTCAACAGCCGCCATGCATCAATTGACTTTGTATGTAACTCCCACCAGGATAATCGGAAACAAGTTCTGCAGTCAAGTTTTATTCCTTCATTGCAGATACCGTTCCACTCAATTTCTCTAAATGTGGACAAGAAAATTTGTCAAGATTTCTCTGTCCAGAAGCCACTGTCAATGAACGGAAGTTCTTGCACGCTTTAAAATAACAAGGCCGGCTTTCATCTGACACCAGACAAAACGTGCGGTCATCTCTTGTGGTGACTTTCACCGAGAAGAGTGAATTATTGGAAAGTTTACAGACAGCGACAGCATCTGGATTGTCCAGCTTGTTCCTCTTTTGAGATGGATTAACCTCTTTGTGCTTTCCACCCAGCAAAAAATGACATTTGGGACAATGTTCTGGTTTCTTGAATGTGGAGTAAGACCACATGCATTTGGGACATTTCCCAGTTCCCCTTCTGGTCCATTTCTCTTTCTCTGCCATTACTAACATAAAACAGAAAAACATAATTAACTAATTGCGTACAGAAACAAATCATTGGCTTGCGCATGCAGAGCACGTGTTTCATGTGAAAACAACAATTTCAAATATAAAGAAGCCCAGCTTTTTCGAATAGGCGGATTACTTCGCTAGAACAGCTCTGCGTAGTAACTGCGAGGATCTTTCTTCTATTTGATCTTTCATCCGCAGTTCAAATATATGTTTCGTATATTTACATTCAAAACGGCTCTGATCAATATAAACATTTAACGCATTTAAACTTGTGAGCAAACCTTGGGTTGTAATAATCCCGACGTGTTGTACTGCATAAAAGTTTCACAAGTTCGATGGTATCTTAGCACGCGTTTTCGTGTGAAAACAACAATTTCAAATATAAACAAGCCCAGCTTTTTAGAATAGGCGGATTACTTTGCTAAAGCGGCTCTGATCGATATAAACATTTAACGCATTTAAACTTATGAGCAAACCTTGGCTTGTAATTATCCCGACGTGTTGTATTGCATAAACGTTTCTCAAGTTCAGTGGTATCTTAGCACACGTTTTCGAATGAAAACAACAATTTCAAATATAGACAAGACCAGCTTTTTCGAATAGGCAGATTACTTCGCTAAAACGGCTCTGATCGATATCAACATTGAACGCACTTAAAATTGTGAGCAAACCTTGGCTTGTAATAATCCCGACGTGTTGCATTGCATAAAAGCTTCACAAGTTCGATGGTATCTTAGCACGCATTTTCGTGTGAAAACAACAATATAAACAAGCCCAGCTTTTTAGAATAGGCGGATTACTTCGCTAAAGCGGCTCTGATCGATGTAAACATTTAACGCATTTAAACTTATGAGCAAACCTTGGCTTGTAATAATCCTGACGTGTTGTACTGCATAAAAGTTTCACAAGTTCGATGGTATCTTCGGTGGTCTTTCTTCGAACAGCTCGTTCTCTTAACAAATCTTCTTGGTCCTTGCTAAATGTCGTCCTCTAAACAAGTCTTCTCGGTCCTTGCTAAATGTTGACTACATGACGTACTGACTAATTCTAGCCAATCAAAGGCTTTGCTATGCTTGCTACACAGGTCATGGAAACAGCCAATCAGGGAGCAGCTTCACTGAGGTACTGATTTACTGGATTTTTTAGTTTTATTGAGCTGTTTCCTGCTTTGATCGATCCTATGCTCACATGAAGTTAGTTGATCAGTTTGTCAGCTTCACTAGCAATGCCACTTCCTTCGGTTTCCCAATCCTGTTCAGAATAGTCCTCTTCGTCATCTGAAGGCTCAACAGCAGGTCTTTGGCTCATGACAGCCTTTTCCAGGCACGTTGGAGGATATTCTTTACTTTTGCGTGGGGGTGTAGGCTTTGGGTTCTTCTTCCCCTCCTCCAGCTTTTCCGATAGAGTTTGGGTTACACTTCTTTTTTCATAGATCCCATCTCTTTTTTTGAGGTCTGCAATGGCTTTGCCTTCCAAACCTAATTTCGATTCTCCTACTGTGTAGTTGGGATCATTTCCGAATTTTCGTGATCAGCTGATTGACCGTTGCCAACAGGGTTGATTCATGGGGGTATTTTGGCTCAACCGGTCCCGGCTTCGCCCACTCTTTTTGTTTGGATGTTTCTTCGAGTGGCTGGGATGATGGTGGAAGATCACCACCATCATCATATTGGAATGGGGGTGGTGGTGGAAAATCACCACCATCATCATCATATTGGTATTGGGGTGATGGTGATGGTGGTGGTGATGGGGCTGGTGTTGGGGCATCGGGTCTGAATGCATCACCAAACGGGTTGGTTCTGTCAAATTCATCCATTGCGTAATCGGGACTTTCCTCCGCCTCTTGCGTTGTCGTGCTGCTCTTTTCATCAAGCCTTTTTGTAATTGGTTTAAAAAGCTTCTCCCCTGAAAGCTGTCCAAATTCTTTGCTTATTTTGTCCATTCTAAATTTTTGGTGAATGTCTTGTGTTTGCTGATCGACAGCCAACTTTTCCTCAGCCAACTGATGCCACTTTTGTATTGACATAATTCCAGCGTGATTATATAGAAACCAAAAAAAAAAATGAAGATTCCAAATTATGACCCAAGTTTTTCCAGGAGTAGCTACAAGCAAGGCCACCCTTGCATGCCAGCTGATGTTTTCCGGATGCTGATTTGTGGACCCAGTAATTCTGGCAAAACAAACACATTACTGCATATGCTTTATGAGTTGCTAGAGTTTGATAAAATTTACCTCTTTTCAAAGAACCTGCACCAGAACAAATACCAGGCTCTTTTGCAGGACTTTGCTGAAATCAACCCCGAGGTTGGTTACGAGGTCATCGAGGCTCTCGGTGATGAAATCATTCCACTTGAGGAGCTTCTGGTGGACAACCAAAAAATTGTTGTTTTTGATGACCTGGTTTGTGAAAGCAACCAAAACAGCATCATAAATTATTTTATCAATGGACGGCACAAAAACTGCTGCGTTATTTACCTTACTCAAACCTTATACAAGGTACTGAAAAACATCCGGGATAACTGCAGCCATTTTTGTATTTTCAGTTTTCTTCCACGAGAAAACAAGCAGATTGCGGGCGAGATAGGTGTTGATCATGACACGTGAGATCGCGCCACCGATAAAAAAATTCTTTCTTTTACTATGACAAGCCCCAAAAATTAAAGAAAAATTTCGATGAAAATATATAATGGGGTATATTAACAGCCGAATCGGTGAAACTAGCCAAATGACAAGTGAAACGGTGGGTCCTCCTGGGCCGAGGGGTGATATAAGCCCCGCGGGACCACAAGGTCCAATTGGTCCCCGAGGGGAGGCCGGTCGACAAGGACCCCAAGGGCAAAATGGACCGCAGGGTCCCCAAGGGGTGGCCGGTCCACAGGGCCCCCAAGGGCGAGATGGACCGCAGGGTCCAAAAGGCGACAAAGGTGATCCTGGGCCCGAGGGTAGTGCCAGCGGTTCTGCTGATATTGACACGCAAAATAAGTACGATATTTTGCGATTAAAAAGCAATCCTTATCCTCTCCAAGGTGATCTGTCAAAGGTAATAAACTATCAGGACACGAGAAATATCTTTCTTTCAAAAACGGAAGATGGGAAAATGGAAGCAAGCATTGATATGAATAATAATACACTCTACAACGTAAAAGACCCAGAACAGGTAGATCAAGCAACAAACAAAAAGTATGTCGATAATCAGCTTGTAAAAAAACTGGATAAAGCAGCTGATATTGACATGAAAAATCATTTAATTACCAATATTGATCTTCCATCAAACCAGAGAGACACCGCACGTGTCGAGTTTGTTAACTACAGAATTGATGACATAACACAAAAAAAGTTTCTCAAATTTGATGGCACTAACAGTATGACTGGAGACTTGAACTTAAATAATAATACAATTGTCAACTTACACACCAATGGCAAAGATCTGAAATCCGCAGTTAATGTTGGTTTTATGCAAAGTAAAATCACATCTTTGTCAGGTCTTGTCAGTCAAACAATTCATGAATCCCATATCACTAGCTCGACAAATAAAAGGGATGCCTTCAGATACTTGATGAATCTTCGAGTGAAAACAACATCGATGTTTTGGGCATCAACGATTTTCCCGAGTCTCTACATCAAGTAAATAAAAAAGCTTACTTTCTCAAACTCCTGTTTGAAAAAGACTCACCGAACCAGTCCCGGTCATGCCTCAGTTTTAACCTCCATCCACTTCCGGTCGGTTACTACACGATGGTTGTGGAATGGTTTCCACCAGAAATGAATGAGGTGAGCGAAACACCACAAGCCACGACAATTTCAATTTCTAATCATTCAACCAAAACATTCGAGAAGTACACTAAAACAGTTATCCACTTTCACAGATGGGGTAGCTCACCCCCGCAATACATATTCCTCCACCTGCACGGCACGGTCCGTGATCCATCATTCACAAAAATTGGACATCTAATCGTTTATGGTGTTAAAGAAACAGTTTCAAACGTTGATCCAAGTGTCTATGACACTGCTTTTGTTATTGAAATTGGACAAATGGTAATGCAAACAGACCTGTCTTTCAATGGGCATCGTTTGCGTGGTTCCATTCATTACATAAATGGGATTTGAATACAAAAAATGGAAACACATTTTTATTAAATGGTTGTGACAAAATAATCATTCCAAATCATAGCCACATATTGACTATAAAAGTGCTCTATTTCAAGCTCAAAAGTCAATATACGCCTATTTCTTTAAAAGTAAGACACAGTGACAATTTAACTCAATCAATCACTTACACTTCAACCAAAGCAACTCGATTACAGACAATAAGTATTAATTTTAGTACTGGCATTTGGTCATATGGGTTTGGAACTGGCTTCGGATGTAAAAGATGAGGAACTGTTACTATTGATTGAATACCGAGTGCCATAAACATTTTCAGTTATTATATACCACAATGCGTGACATATACAACTTCAACCATATCAACCAGACACTTTCTAAAGAGACGGTTATAATTTTGAAAAAATTGTATGCGTACTACCACAAGAAACATTATGGCTATGAAAACTCTACTGTTACTATCAGCGGAGAAACCTAATTTGTAATCTTTCGGCTGGCAAATTAATGATTATTGCCACAGTAGCCGGAGGAATTACGTTGAACCCCGTTGTCATTGCAACTTTAACAGGGGTTGGTCTTATTTTTAAAGCAGTGGCAAGCCTTAACAAATACGATAATAAAACATAACAAGCAAATTTTGCCCGTATCGAATACCAAAAAATCCTTGATGAGATTCGCTTCTACCTCAGAGGCAAAGCTTTCGACGAAAAGGTTTTTCTTGATAGATTGAAAATGATAGATAATTTCGTCACTGATCATTGCATGGAGATTCCGCCATCTATTTCTAAAAAGTATGAAGAAACATTCGCTCCGTTGTAGATTTTCAAAGTAATTATATACGCTAACAAAATGATTGCAACTTTGCAAGCTATTTGTTATTGGTTTTTTGAACTTCTTACACTGTCCGAAATGAAACAAATATGATTTATCACTCGTGATTGTGTTTCAAAAATAATGCCCCCAACTCGTGATGAAGATGGCTACCCCATTTCAGGCCAAGATGTGGTTCCATAATACGATTTTCATCTCTAAGTTAAAAAAAAAAAAACGAAAAAAGCGAGACAGTCACGCATGGCATTGTGTGGCAATTCACAAATCTCTTCTTATTAATGGTTTAAGCCAGTGAAAAATAAATAAGCGTCGATCTGTATTTATATCCTAAAACAAAGAAGCGAAAGATGCATCTGTCGGCATGTGATTGGTTGTTAAATGGCTGATTTTGCTGATTTTGCTCAGAGTGAAGCTGAACATGTTCTTCACTTAGCGGTTGAGCCATGACAATCAACGATATGTAGGCGTCGAGGTGTTTTTAAAAAAAAGCACATTATTCGTAGTAAATATATTGAATCACCTTGGTGACCAATATGATGTCATGTTAAGCATGGTTAACCAGCAGGAGCCCATTACCTGAAGCGTCCAACTTCCATACTGCGTCTGTGAAACGGCATTTTCACAAGTAAATTTATTTTTAGATACGCTTTTCTCGTGGATTGGTTGAAATAGCCATCAAAAAGCAATTGCGTAATTAATAATAGACTGAGTACGAAATTACGACAACTCGTCTACGCTGGAAATAAACATAACGGATACCTGTGACCAGTGAGGAATCTTTATGGAGTGTTCTGACAGTATTTGAAGCGATAATTTCAGTATTTACAAGGGAAGTAGTAGCTTAGATTTAATGCAGACGTCATCGGAAACAGTTATTTTCGCGGGAAAGGCTTATCTCAAAACAAACCTACTTGTAAAAACGCTGTTGCACGAATTTATGGCAGTTGGACGCTTCGGGTAATGGGCTCCTGTAACCAGCTATAAAAATTCCTTAAAGCTCTTCTAAAAAATGGGTGAAGAGGAATGCAGACGTCAAAGGTTTTATTGTTCTTGTGCGGTGAGGGGTTTCCCTGTACACGTGGGCGTCAATAAGCACGAGACAGGTATGGGTACATGTGTATGACGGCGGGAAACCACAGTGTTAATTAATGACATCATAGAGAACCTCCTGGAACATAAAAGGTCTGATGTCTTTTGTAAATAGGAAACCGCATCGGACTGGTCACGGCTTCTCTTATTCTTTAAAACACTGAACAACTTCTCGTGTTATATCCCTCACCTCTCTGAGACACGCCAGTGTGAAAATATTCATTCACAAAAAAGAAATAAAATGTGTTATTACGGTCATGATTTGAAAATATAAATAAAAATCTTCTGTTTTCAAATGTTAATTAAAAGCGCCAGCCGAGATTCGGGAAATGAAACTACAAGAGACGGCGAAGTGGATGACCTCTGTCTACCAGTATTTCTAAAAGATTTCGTCGTTGTTGTAAAAGTCAAACACAGGATAGCCGAGATAGTGATAGACTCCATTTTTGTTACACGCGTAACAGAGCCCATTCCGGCCGCAAGTGACACATTTCCTACAAAACAAAACATTTACGATTCGTCCTTGTTCTTTGCAGAAAGGCACCTCTTTAGGAGCCTCATGCACCTCGTTCCAGCCCAGAGCCGCTCGCTGCCTCAGTTTTATGGCGAGATACTCCTTGTAAATTATTTCACAAAGCTCTGGAGGTAGTTTTCGAATGGTTTTAGAAATAATGGTTGCCATCTTGGCGTATATACCAGTGCATACAAATCTTCAAATGTGTTATAATAGGAAATTATTTATGCGACACTCAGAGGTCACACACCATATATTTCTCATTTTTGAATATTTTAATTAGATCGCCAGGGAGTCATAACAGTGAGAATTTAAAATAAAAGTTTCCTGTTTTTGTTGATTTTGCAAGACCCTCGTTGAACACGAAATCATAATCTTCCTCTAAAATTTTATCTCCTAATGTTTGAGGTGCCCAGACTTCAAATATGTTTTTACTGTCTCTTGTTTTCAATTGTAATATGAGAGTGACACCATAATTGTTTCGTGTTTCCCTGTAACCAAGGATCTTATATATTCCTTTTTCAAGATCACGCCATCTCATAACTTCACTGTATTGGTTGAAATCTTCCTCTGTTGGCCAAGTATCCTGAAACTTTTTTTTTTGTGCGGCTGCCATCTTGGTATATTCCTGTTGAGATCTTTTTTTCAAATTTGGAAAATGTTCAATAACAACCGTGCTGGTACTGTCTCCTCTCATCCTGCTTGCTTCGCTTTGTGCGGCTGCCATCTTGGCATATACCTGTGCAGATATATCTTCAATTGGAAAATATTTTTATTCTATTGCTGACGTGACTTCAATACCAAATATTTTCCGTGACACGACACTTTTATAAAAATTTTTACAGTGGGCAGCTTTGGGTGGGCGGCGCGAAAGCGGGAAAAAGGTGGGGGCCAATACAGGAACCGTAAAGTAATGGTCTTGGCTTTTTTGGTTGAAATACGGTTGTGAAAGCTGTGGTGAAGCAAACACACCTGCCGCCTGTGCCACCGACACAAAAACCGGTTCCTGTGCCACCGATACAAAAACCAGGCACATATCAGAGGCCATTTACAAAACGATCAGATGATTTACCTAGATCCACAAGGCCAACATACCGTCAAGAGAAATTGGAAGCAAAGTACGTCAAAGCCAGACTCCTCAGAAACAGGCACAGGACTGGTATGCTAAAGAGCTATCCAGAAAGGAGAAACAGTTTACTCGAGCAACTTCAGAAGAGGACCAAAGTTGACAGAACCCCCATAATACTATACTACTCGGGACCTTTGATTGGAATGTTGGTGAACAGTGACATGATCTCATTGTCTTGATCTTCTCACTGTCCATGATGGATGCGAAGTGAGCTGAGTTAGTCACTGTAAAATCTGAGTTGCCTGTTAAGGGAAATAAGATGTTAGCCAAGAAAGCAGGTAAGTCATATGCAAAGGTGTTTACGCAAGACACGATAGGCCTTGACGGTATGTTGGCCTTGTGGATCTAGGTAAATCATCTGATCTTTTTGTAAATGGCCTCTGATATGTGCCCGTGTCTCTTTAAGGAGAGCAGTCCTCTCGCATCGAATAGATAATGGCTAGGAGCATCCAATTGCAATTGCTTTCAGGACCCTGTCCACTCCAAAAAGAAATTATTCCAACCTTAAAAGAGGGGCACTTGCCCTGGTATTCGGCATAAAGAAATTTCACTGGTACATTTTTTATGACAGGCATTTTAGTTTAGTCACTGACCACAGACCGTTGGAATCATTGTTTAATGAGAAGAAGGTCATATCTACCATGACAGCGGTGAGAATTCAGTGATGGGCCTTGACACTGGCTGCCTGTAACTACACCATTAATTATAAACCAGGACCAAAGCATGCCCATGCTGATGCCCCTCAGCTGACTACCCTTGCCAGTTAGTCCGCCAACTGCGCCCTTGCCCGCAGAAACTGTGTTTGCAATGGAACTTCTTAATTGGACACCCGTGAGTGTGAATGAGATCAGAACTGGATCCAGATGCGAGCCGACACTTTCACAAGTGTTCAAGTACGTACAGCAAGGTTGGCCTAACCACAATTCAGATGAAGCATTGAAGCCACATTAAACAAGGAAAGATGAATTTAGTGTTTAAGATGGGTGTTTGCTATGGGGCAATTGAGTAGTGGTACCCCCGAAAGAAAGAGCAAGAGTGGCGGAGGAGTTACACAAGACACATCCTGGAAATTGCCGTATGAAGGCGCTAGGGAGAAGATGTGTGTGGTGGCCGAAAATTGATGCAGATTCGTAGCTAAAGGTGGGCCAGTGCAGTCCCTTCCAGGAAAAGAGGAAGTTACCGCCAGAATCTCCATTTCCAGGAAGTTACCTTGGAAATGCACTCATAAACCCTGGGTTCAACTTCACCTAGACTATGCAGGTCCATTCCTTGGAAAAATGTTCCTCACCGTGATAGATGCCCACTCCAAGTGGATGGATATGTTTCCAATGAATACGTCGACATCAAATGTGACCATTGAGAACCGCTTATGCAATGCACAGCCTTCCAGAAATCATCGTTACAGACAATGGCAGCAACTTCACAAGCGAAGACTTTGAAGACTTTCTCAAACAAAATGGAATCAGTCACATCAGAACTGAGCCCTCCTCGCTGCATCAAACGGACTGGCTGAGAGAGGTGTGCAAACATTCAAAGAGGGATTGAAGAAGATGAATGAAGGAAGTGTGGAGACACGAGTTTCACGATTTCTAGCTCACTACAGAATCACCCCTCAGACTTCAACAGGAGTGTTGCCAGCAGAATTACTCCTAGGGAGGAAACCCAGATCAAGAGTAGACCTAGTCTACCCAGAAATTGGAAGCAAAGTACGTCAAAGCCAGACTCCTCAGAAACAGGCACAGGACTGGTATGCTAAAGAGCTATTCAGAAAGGAGAAACAGTTTACTCGAGCAACTTCAGAAGAGGACCAAAGTTGATACCTGGAGTGCTGTAAAAGTCGACTGGGTTCAACTTCTTTCGACTGGACGACTGTTGAGATGACACCAAGAATGCCATATACAGAATTCCAGCGTGCCCCAAGCATCTACTGCTTATCAGGAGGAGGTCCCAATAAACCCGATCCCCGCATAATTGGAAGCAGAGAAGCCAAACATGCAGCTGGAAGAAACCCCGACCCCTAGTCAAGACACCCCAACAGTGCCAACCAAGCGTGTGCAGTCTGCTCCCCAAGGCATCCCAGTAAACCACTACCCTACTAGGAACAGACACGCCCCTCGATACTTGGCTGATTTTGTTACTAAGTGAGCTGCTAGGTTATTAGGACTGCATGCTAAGTTTGATGTTGATTTGTTATAATAGTTTTCATGACTTAGTGGGGGACTGTGGAATGCTGTGAGCTGTGTAACCTTTCCTCCAGTAGTTTTCTGGAGGTCGGTTCGGATGAAACACGTCGCCAGTCGCTAGAATTACTGATTTCCTTGAATAAGCGCCCATGGTCTAATAAGCGCCCTCCCCCGAATAAGCGCCCAACCCCTAGGCCATAATATCAAACAAGCGCCCCCTCTCGAATAAGTGCCCCCCTCCCCTGCCCCTCACTTTCTTAAATAGTAGGGATACAAGAAAAACCTGTTTCTATTGCCACTTTATTTATATCTTTTTAAGCTTCAACTACAGCACTAGATCACTACCAATTATTTCTATCTCTATATGCTTGCAGAGTTCTTTTATGTGTTACCTGTTCTTTTTATTTTTGTCCTATTGCCGAGCTCTTGCTAAATGCCATAAACTTCCCAGGACTCTAGTCTTCGAGGACCAGTAATTTCTACAATAATAAAGTTATTGGGATGCATTTAATACGTGTATTATGTTGTAGTTTTTGTTTTTCTATTAAAGATTTAGCCAAAACAAAGTTACAGTTTGTTGAAAGAAAAACTTAATAAGCGCTCCCCTCAATTAAGCGCGCTCCTTCCAATAAGCGTCCCTCCTTTAAGCTGAAATTTTAAATAAGCGCCCAGGCGCTTATTTAGAAGGAAATATGGTATAAGGAGTTGCATTCTCGAACTTTGGCTGGTTTATTTGGCTCAGAATATTGCAACAGTGACGAAGCAAGGCACGAGTTTGATCTTCTCTTAAATACATGGCTTGTGGATGAATTTCAACAATCCCTAAATAGCTTGGGGTGACTAGGAACGCCATACGTCATCTAGTGGAAATGTGTCCACTCTTGAGGACCTATATAGAAAATAGCCTCCTGTTTTTAATGATAATAATAATATGCATTTATAGCGCGCAAATTCAACATAGGTTTTCAAATGCACGTTACAAATATAAATTAAAACTTTAGCTGGTGACTGGCCAACAAGATTATATGCCAGGTTCGACTTAGACTATGCAATATACCCTATACATACTCCTACGGCAGTCAAGAACATTTGGGAGCTGTTTTTGAACTCCGGCTACTCTGATGATTAGGAATCAGTGACATAACTAAAAACCATTTCCCCTGGCTACTGTCTTCACTTTGCCACATACATTGCACTTAACAATTAATGAACAGCTCGTGTACATGTACTTTGTTCTGATATAGTTCAGATATATTTGTTAGTTGGAAAAAATTTTGTTGATACTGCTTAGAACTCCTTCACCACTATTATAACAATAAAATCATAAAATAAAGTAGTCTTATCCACCTAATTTGCTCTCATTGTCAATGCATTACAAAAGCAAAAACTGGTTAAAGTCAGTTTAACGTCATTTTCTCACTCAACAATGGAGACCCAACATTGATCCAGAGTGCTTGCTGTCCATATTGCCCTGTTCAAATCTCTCTGAATTCACTAGAGGATCTGATATCCAACTTCCTTTGCTTTTTCAAAAGCTGTACAAGTCACTGTTTGGGCAGAGAAAGGGGCCAGTCACTATTTATGTAGGGAGCGGGGAGGGAAAAATATATTTAAAGATAAAAATTTCTGCAAGGACCCCTCTTTCCAGGCCTGAAAATGGCAAGTGCCCCCCCCTCTTTTAATCGATAATTAAAGTTCGACCTCCCCCCCCCATGATTCTTAGGTGTCCATAATTCCTTGCGAAGCGAGGTTTATAAATTTGTCGCATGGGGACCACACGAGGATTGCTTAGGGCGGTCAAATCTCGATCTGCCTATATATATTTCAATGGCGTCCGCACAGTTGCCTAGCAACAAAACCAAATCGTGACTGCCGACAGTTTGCCCACTTGCATGTTTTTCTTTGGTGTGTTTCTTCATTTCTTGTTTGCTTTGCTGCATACATTTGCGTGCTGATAAGACTTATGTTTACTCATCGAGACAACGAGACTCAACGAGACTCATCAAGACAACAACGCCTGATTTAACAAGTGGCTGAAAATCTATTCCATGGGAGATTGACTGAAACTCAGTGTGAACAACGAAGGCGAAAAAGTCGACGACAAGAAAATATGGGCAGACCCGTGCAAAAAAGCGTCCTGCTTGGGCTGGGCCGTCCCCACAGGGCCGGCCCAGACCGGCCCAAAATTAGCATTTTTCAAAAATGCTAATGCCGAAAAATGCTAATGAGAAGCCGGCCCTGGCCGGCCCGGGCCGGCCCAAGACAGACATATGACAGGGACTGGCCCACCCTGGACCAGGACAGCCCAGGCCGGCCCCAGCTGGCCCAAATGGAAAAATATTTTCTGCTTTTCAGGCCAGCCTGGGCCAGTCAACCCCATGCCATTTTTTTGTTGTTGTTGTGGACCTGACCAGTCCTAAGCTAGTCAGGGCAGCCATTAACTGAAAAAGTGGCTACATTTTTACAGTTACTTTGTTTAATTTGCTTTTAAGAAAGGAAAATGTGCTTTCCTCCAATTTAAAGAAACTTGACCCCTGAACAAGAAATTAAACACAGAGACCTGTATTCATTCATGACTAGTTTATTTATAAATTACCCTTAATTTACAAGTATTAGATCAGATCTTAAAATTTAAGTATAAAACAAGACTTACCGTTGTTTTATACACGTGTATAACATTTTGAAATCTGACTGCAATTAGTCTCTAATTTTGTGTATTTCGCCTGCCCCACAAATCGCCATCGCCAAAATTAGACTACTCGCAGACAAACCGCTATACACATAAAGCTCTCAGTAGCTTTGTATTATAATTCGGTAAATTGTGATCACCCGGTTGAGTGTAGTGCTAAGAAGGACTGTTTGAGGTGATGTCGGTGTCACCTCAAACAGTCCTTCTCTGAGGACTACGCTCACCTGGACGATCACAATTTACCGAATTATGACATGACTCCTAGGTTCAAACCATTTACAGTAGCTTTGTATCATACACAGTGAAGCACTTGCTGTCCTATCCAACACACATTTTTGACTTCATTTGCCAGAATTACAGAATTGTTGTGACTAGGTTTGTCGATTATTATGAATCCTTATATTTAGCAAAAAAGAAAACAATGTAGCATGTCGATCCCAGGCTATGAAGCTTCATTTCCACTTAGGAGAAGGAGAGCATTCAAACAGAAAACAAGAAAGGAACAAGATCTCTTCTGGATAAATGAACTTTAAATGAAGCATGTTTACTGGACATGCAAATGAGGGCAGCACTTTCATCTCACACCTGACTGGTACAAAAAAATTGTAGTTACACAACTGGAAATGCCAAAATCAAATTTGAGCAAATCGGTGAGTGATCATGGCCACAAAAGTTAGTAATAAGAACTTTAAAGATCTTAAAGCTCCATAGAGTTTCCATAGACTGATGTACTCTTTGGGAAATTTATCATGGGACATTTACCTGTACCAATAATCCTTTGGTGGAGAGAGGGTTCAGAGTGCAGAATATATTATTTACATATTTGAATATATTTTAACAGACGATAATTTTGCATGTTGTAAGTATTTCGGCAAGTATTTAGGCCATGGGGCCTCTCTACATTATGTAGGGTTAAGCACTCATTCCAGAGACAATTGGCTTTCAGTTATTGTTTCACAGTCACTTGACAGTTACAAGACTTGGTGACTTTTAAGGATTCTCTGGTCTGCAAAAAACCCTGCCAAGAAGTCTTGACTTTTGAATGTAACTCTTAAATGGACTGCCAACTATCTGCTCAAGTTGGAACATTAGATCTATATGAATTGATTATATAACTGGATGAGTCCAATTGAACTTCTTAAATTATTGCCTGAGACTCAGTGTTAAAACTAAAAATCATTTATATTAATTCACTGTTTATCCAGTGTTCTAATCCTGGCTACACTGCAGTAATTCCGAAAACTGTTAGCTGACCATATCTGACCTGACCTGACTTGTAACAGAAATGGCTCAGGTCATCTACCCAAGAAAACTGTTCATGCTGGCCTTGCCATTTGCCAGTCATTATTGCCTTTATTCTACCAGACCAACCTAGCCAGCCCATGACTGGCCTGGGCCGCCCAGGGCCGGCCCAGGCCAGCGAATAGCCAGAGAAAATTGAAGTTGGCCAGCCTTAGCCGGCCCGGGCCAGCCAAGGCCATGCTGGGCCAGGCCAGTTTTCTGGCCTGGGCTAGCCCAGGCCAGCTAGGGCAGGGCCAAGCCGGCCTGGGCCAGGTAAGGCCAGCCCAGGCCGGCCTGGGCAGGCCCGAGCAGGACATTTTTTTGCACGGGGAGAACATCGTTTACTGGTAATAGCCTAGCGTAGACTAAAGGCGTCAGTAGGACACAAACAGGGGACTGGAATATCACTGGCGAGAAATCTTGGAACATACACAGTGTAGCTTAAATTTAGCTTAATAGCACAGCACTGCCACAAAACGAGATTCCCCAACAACGCGAGAATCGATACATGGTATTCGAAATTATAACTCAGTCACGCCAATTAAATAATGAGATTGAACTCAGCGGCTACAAACTCTTTGAGAAAATGTGTGCTGAAACCGATCAGGAGTAGCGACACCGACTAGAAGTGCTTCGACAAACTGATTTTGTTATAGGAGCAACAGGCGACGAAAAATACACGATCATCAAAATACTTTTGCTAGAAATACACCTTTCCAACGGACGGTGACTGAACAGGACAGGACGCCATGGACAGGCTTGAATGCCAATAGTTGACAGAAAACGTGCACTCCTGACATTCTGAGACAATTGTTATGTGTATATTTGAAGTTGAAACATCAGTGGTGCTGAAACAGGTTTTATGACTACATAGTCTATTTAACAGACACAAACACTTGTAAGGTGGAAATGTACTCCAGCCAAAATCATTCACTATAACAGGCTGTGTTAGGCTGGAGATGGACGGGTATTGGTCTTCATCATAGTGTGAAATAGCCGGAGAATTGAAGAAGACCATTACACTTAAGTTAGAAGCGAAGTTTGCAACTGGGTAAAAACCCTCTTCCCTATTTGGATTCTTAAAAATTATTCTATTTTTTAGAAGTTATCCCCTTTACACAAACACAAATAATTAAGATATCTAGCAGAACCTAAAAAGATGACCCCCTACTTCTTTAACTGAAAAATAAGGTCCCCTCTAACTCTAAAATGCCCTTGACCGCCCCCCCCATCTTTTTTCGCTCTCCCCTCTCAATAAATAATGACCGGTCCTAAAGGTTTTACCAACAAAACCTAAGCCACATCGCAACTCTTATCACATGCATTGCTGCATTTGGTGAGTGGCTTATTGTAAAACCTGCTATTTTGTCAGCATTTCGACAGTGCAAGGATCCTGAATATGTGATGTTGTTTCCGCTCAATGAGCTGGTAACTTTGGCCATTCACTTTTACTCAGTAATATTCCGATGGGGAAACCAAATAAAGTGGGCTGAGGCCATGATCCGTTTAGCACTTACGTTTATTATCCAGAGGCAACGTCATTGTGACAAGGCCACACTTTGCCAGGTCAGGCACCTGCTCCAATAAAGTAGCTTGGATATCACAAATTTACATTGGACCAGTTCCTCGATAAGCTCACTGAAAAAAGTAGAAGTGTTTTATTCGTTACTTCCAAGGTATATAAATAATTTATTATTATTATTAATATTATTATATCTACGCATCATTACATTGCAAAAATGGAAAATATGGCTGTGCACATAAAGATGGGGAGGAAAGATTTAACAAGGTTTTGCGGATACGAAAATAACTGCATGGACTTAAGACCAGCGGATGGAGAAAGGAAGGACCCAAAAATGGCAAAACAGCAGTCATCGCAAGTTTACAAGATTCTTACTATGATTGACCCATAGAAGCAAATGTCCTTCCTCTTTAAGAAGTCTCTGATGTGTGACACATTTCTACAAGGTCATACCGAAAAGAAATACAAGCCAGATACGGCTAAGTCTTACCTCTGTAGTATAAGGCACTTTTGTTCTTTCGTTCTGACAGAAGAACTTGAGGGTGTAAAGGTGGATTGTGATTGTATTTGCAAAGTTGAATACAAAACATTCATTGCTTTACTCCTTTCTAGAGGAGAATGTAAAGAGCTCATATTATGAAACGCCCGTTTTCTTGCCGGATCAGACTTTGGAATCTCGCAAGACTTTCCTCGAGAGATAGTGCAAATACGTAAAGAACTAGTGAAAGTTTTGAAACAAGCAAAGAAAGATGGACACGATGCTAAGCTGGTCTACGACAAACTCTACATTAACAGCAAAAGGTAACAAAATCCAGTTCATAAATAAACACAGACACACTTTTCTTATGGGTAACCCTCTTACAAGAAGCTTGACATCTCTTCACGACAAGGCGTGCTTTGGCTGGAGACTTTTCCCATACTAAGTATTATTTTTACGGTTAGTGTAATTAGTGTAACTGTACATGTTTGTTTTCTTCATCTTTTTATCCCAATGTTGTTCTTTTTTCGGTGAGCAGGATATCCAGTGGGAGAACCTTTTATCTATGGAACCTATTAATCTTGTTGCGGTAATTTTTAGTAACTTTCTATGGCTAATATAACTATTTCATCACTTAACGTTCGAGGCTTGGGCAATAACAAAAAACGAAGGGAAACTTTCCAGTGGCTTAGAAAGAAAAACTATTCTATTTACATGCTGCAAGAGGTCCATTGTACCGAGAGTCCTTTGAGACTTGGGCTGCTGAATGGCGCTATACAGCTCTTTTCAACGGCTTAGCAACTAATAAAGCAGGTGTCGCTATTCTTTTCAATAACAACTTCATGGCTTTCAAAGTTTTGAAACAACTATGTGATAAGGAAGGAAGGTACATCATTATTGATTTGGTAGTCGGTGAGCTGACCTTAACGATTTGTAATATCTATGCCCCTAGCAAAGACGATCCCGCTTTCTTCCAAAGTGAGTGAACATATGACATCTTTTAAATGTAAGGAAATTATCTTTTGGGGGGATTTTAACCTTGTTTTTGGATGTCTTGAAAGACAAAAAGGGCGGGAAACCAAGTACGCATCAAAATTCTTTGAAAATGGTCCAAAATTTTCAGAATAATCTTGATCTGACGGATATATGGCGGGACTTAAACCCGGAAGAGAGAAGATATACATGGAGGCAAAATAAACCCGAAATACATTGTCGTTTAGATTTCTTTCTTGTGAGTGTAAGCCTCGCCGGAAGAGTTTTTAAGTGTGATATTCTCCCCGGTTACAAAACAGACCACTCCTTGTGCAATATTGTAATCAACTTTCACACCAACCCTAGAGGACCAGGCTTTTGGAAATTAAACTCGTCACTTTTAGGTGAGATCGATTTTGTAAACGATATCAAATCTACTATTGCAAAAACAGTGCATCAGTACGAAAATGACGAAACAGTTGACGAGGTGTTGCTTTGGGAAATGATTAAGCTTCAAATAAGAGATACCTCAATCAAGTATTCAAAAGCCAAAACAAAGAAAATGAAATATAAAGAAGCCGACGTTACATGTGAAATAGCCACTCTTGAAAGGGAATTTGAGAGCTTTTCGAACAATGACAAAGAAGGTTAAAGAAAATGGAATTAGAGAACATTATTGAATATAAAACAAAAGGAGCCATAATTAGATCCAAAGCTAGATGGTACAATGAAGGCGAGAAAAATAACAAGTATTTCCTAAATTTAGAAAATCGACACTGCAAGGAACACAATTATGTAGATCAAGACAAAGGACGGAGTAAATATTACGAATGACTCTGACATTTTGAGAGAATGCAACTCCTTTTATAATGAACTTTACACATCCAAAATTACAAAGAGAACAGAAAATTTGGAAGAACTTTTCTTTGATCAGGAACATCCTAAACTCAATCAAATTGATAAGGAAAAATGCGAGGGCCTATTAACTGAAAAAGAATGCCTAGAAGCAGTGAAGTCGATGGAACTCGGTAAATCACCTGGTACAGATGGTCTTCCAGCTGAATTTTATAAAGTGTTCTGGAAGGATATATCTCCTTATCTTATAAGTTCCCTTAATAGAAGCTATCAGAAGGGTAAGTTAGCGATAACCCAGAGGAGAGGTATCATATCATTGATCCCCAAGAAAGACAAAGCGTTAAACGAATTAAAGAACTGGAGGCCTATAACCCTACTAAATTGCGACTACACAATTGCGTCTAAGGCAATCGCTTCTCGTCTCAAGACTGTGTTGTCGGATCTAATAGACTACGATCAGACTGGCTTCTTGAAAGGCCGTTCTATTGTAGAAAACATTATTTTGCTTAACTAACAATGTTATTTCATACACACACTCAAAAGGTATTCCTGGATTACTCCTCTTTGTTGATTTTGAAAAAGCTTTCAATACTATCGAATGGTCTTTTGTTCGAAAAACCCTGGAGCATTTTGGTTTTGGTTCATCTTTTATTAATTGGATCAGTCTATTTTATACCGATATCCAAAGCTGTATAATAAATAATGGCTGGTCAGGGGGTTTCTTCGAGTTGGGTAGGGGTGTAAGGCAGGGCTGTCCGCTCTCACCTTACATTTTCATTCTTTGTGTCGAGGTGCTAGCTACCGCTATACGCAGGGATAACGAAATTAAAGGAATCTCTGTAGGAAATGCCGAATGTAAGGTTAGTCAGTTTGCAGATGACACTACAATGATTCTAGATGGCTCCTAAGTGTCACTTGAGAGATCCTTTGCATTGTTAGACAGCTTTGGTCAATTGTCTGGCCTGCGAGTTAACTGCGAAAAAACTGAAGTTCTTTGGGTAGGATCCAAGACAGGTTCAAATCAAATTATGTGCCCAGAAAAAAACTTGACATGGGCAAATGGCAAAGTTAAGGCTTTAGGTGTTTGGTTTTGTACGGACCAAAATTTAGGAATGAAAATGAATTATGAAGAGAAGGTTTGGAAAGTTGAGGATATCCTTAACAATTGGCAAAATAAGAGATTAATGCTTTCGGGAAAAATTACAGTTATAGAGGCTTTAGCTGCATCTCATCTTGTATACGTTAGGTCGTCACTATGTACATGTTCTAAATCGTTAAAAGCAACAAATAACATGCTTTTCAAATTCTTATGGGATGGGAAAGGGAACAAAATTAAACGGACTGAAATGATAGCTGATTATTGCGATGGTGGTCAAAAAATGTTAGACAAAATGGAATTTAATAAATCTTTGAAGATTGCGTGGATATTAAAATATATTTCTGATGAGTGCAAATCTAAATGGAAGTGTTTTTTTGATTTCCATCTTTCTAAATTGGGAGGCAAATTAGTTTTTCTTGGGAACTTGAGTAAAAAAGATGCTACGAAACTCAATGTCAAAGATAATTTCCTCCAAGAACTTGGACCGACTTTAACTACAGAGATTCTTTTGACTCCCAACGTGACTTTAGTGGTAGTCTGATATGGAACAACTTATTAGTAAGAATTGCTGGTGAGGTTGTCTTCTACAAGAACTGGGCAAAAGCATAGTTAGTAGAGGGGACTGGTTAGGAAAACCGGCACACTTCAAAGGACAAAAACAATAGCGGCCTTCTGATGTTGAGCATACCTGTCACGTGACATTTACCCTGCACACACAAAACCAAGATGGCGTCCGCTTCAGACGAACTCTATCTCTTTGGCGACGACTTCGATGCAGTTCTCGATATTTTAGAAGAAGATGACGCTTTGGGAGAGCATTTTGAAATTTCTGTATCTAATGTAAGTAGCTCATGAGATCAAATGGTTCCATATTGACTAGATTACGGCAAAAGTGCTTCTTGAACTCCATGGATCCCATTGCATGCATTCGAAAGCTTGAAAACTAAGTTAAAATGTTTAACCTTACATGCTACTCCACGATCGCCTATCCTTACTAGTTTTATTTCGTCTTTAATAATAAAGGTGCAGCCATCGAAAGAAATTGTTTGCAGCGACTGCCATAAGAAATATAAGACCAAAGGAGGTTACGAAAGACATAGAGCCACGAAGCACAACAACTGGACGCCATCTTCTCTTACACCAAGAACTCTTGTGGATATTGTTAAATGTGCTTTGCAGACCACTATAAAAGAAAAAGCTTTTGCAGCTGGTCTTCGAGATGAACTTACGAATTATCAGTTCCAGGAACTTGAGGAAGGCTCACAAGAGTTCGCTACAATTCAGCTGCTTTATAATGACTTTGTCAAGAGTAACAACACAGAAAAATTCTACAGCAACTTCTATGCTCAGATTGCACTGAAATCTACAACATATTTTAGAGGACTATCAAGAAATGCAGCTACCTTATTGTCCACATCAATTGCAGATAAGATGCTTGCTCATGTAAGACAATCAAAAGTACAGAACAGTGCAGCAGTTTCTGTCAGCAGTGCCCTTTCTGAGAAAGAAAAGGCTGGACTTCAGTACCTGGGGGGTTATGTTATCCACAATCTTCACAAGAAATTTTCAAGGACAGATACTTTGGAAAGCCAGCACGCAATGGCCATTCTCAAGGCTGGGAAGCAGGAATCGAATCCCGACTCACAAAAACTGGTATCCAGCTTGAATCGTGGAGGCTTATGGTCCATAACCAAACCGGTTGAAAACATATTCTCGAGGACTGAACATTTCTTTCAAATTTCAACATCAATGGGGAGTACTAAAATTGACATTGCTGGTATAGCTCACAAGGCTTCAAGTGACAGTCAGGTGATTTCTAATTATCAATCCATGGTTTCCAGTGCTCATCTTGTTCCAGCTAGTCACACAAGCAAGAATGTTCTTGATTGCATGGTTAACATGTTTGTTCGGGTCCGTTCTTTCTCCCATGCCAAGGACTTAGTCAATGCTTACAAAATGAAGGAAAAGAAATCCAAGTGCAAGGCTTTACGGAAAGAAATTAAGAGAACTTGTGAGGAGCAAACACAAGCAAGGCAAACATAGGCTATGAATTGTCATGACACAGATCAGTCATGGCCTGTGAGCCAGCTCTCTGGTGTTTCTCTCTCTCGAATATTTGATTTTTTGGCATGCTGGATTCCTTTGTTGCAGGGGGAAAAAAGGTGTGATCTCCTATCTCTTTCCCCTCTCATGCCAAAAAATCAAATGTAAAAAAAAGCACTGGAGAGCTGGCTCGCAGGCTAAACCAGTCATGAATTTCAATTTAGATCTAAAGCTACTGTATAACATACAGTGAAGAGGAACATTGTGTAGATCACAAATAATTTTATTCTATTCGTTTTTCATATATGTTACAGTTGACTAATTGCAAACTTATTTGCTATGGAAAAAAAAACATTATAGCTAGAAAATATTGACCATAGATACACTTAAAACAATGATTCAAACAGTATACTGCATATGGTTTAATTTCTGGTAAAATAGAGAATAAAACATAAACCTCTGAAACAGGAACTTGTGAAGCTTTTACAATAAGCATTCAGTTGGCTGTTTCACCCCGGTAACTCGAACTCGGATAACTCGAACAACCCCGCTAACACGAACTAACTTCCATTTCCCTTCGATTTGACTCCACTTTTCAGTCATTTTTACTCGGTTAACTCGAACTCGGATAACTCGAAAACTCCGCTAACTCGAACTAAATTTTGTTTCCCTTGAACAAAATTTGGGTCAAATTCACCCCGATAACTCGAATTTCGGTTCTTGCAACTCACCACGGTTGCCTATTGATTTGAGCAGCAAACAGATAAAGTATTTTTCCACTCTTATCGTAAGAATGTATGGTCGTGTTATAGTTTCTGACAAGATAAGTTCAATATGCACTGTACTGTATACTGAAGTGCTGAAAAATCAGAAAACTATCAATATTTATTATTAACTTGGCAAATTAAAGATACAATCGACCCCGATAACTCGAAACCCCGCTAACTCGAACTGTTTTTCGTTTCCCTTGAGAGTTCGAGTTACCGGGGTTCTACTGTATTTGAAAAAACTTTTAAACTGTTACATAAAGTGAATGAATTTCTTCAATAATCTCAATATGCTGTTTTCTTTCTCTGCATTTTTCTCTGATGCTTTTTTTCCAAATTGAAAGCTAAATTCACCCAACACTCTGTAGGAAAATACTATATTGGCAAAACTATGCAAAAATGCAACTGTTTTTGCTATTTCGGCTTTTAACTCATTTAAACAGTGGCAACATTGTTGCATTCGACTCTGAAAAAACATTCCCCCACCACAGAGAATTTTCTGGGGACCCACCCCCGAAAATTTTCAAACAAAAATTGACAGGAGCATTTCAAAATCGTACCCCTCTGTTGAGGAACTATGGAATATGGAACAAGGTGGGTTCCTCTAGAGCAACATGAAATTCCAGGGTGGGTACACTAGGGTGGCAGCAAAATTATATGGTGGGTTTAAAAAAATTGAATTCCAGGGTGGGTGGGGGCAATCCAGAATTTTCTGGGTGGGTATCTGATGCAGGTATCCTCAACAGGACTGCCCAGCACCATTTAATTATATATGTAATTCTGAACCCCCAGAAAATAAGCTGAATTGACCTCGCTCCCAAGAAATTCTCTCTAGAGTTCTACATAACTGGCTTAATTAAGTTTTCTTTTCTTTCGACATGGCAATTTGCTATCGGTAATCTGCTCCCATGATCTGCGTTTGTCCTTCCTTCCTCTTGTGTTACCGCTCTGACAGGAAACTGTCCTCTGTATTCTAATGGTGTTGGCATTATACCCAAATGAGCGGATATCCGGGTTATCACTACGCCTACCTAGCTTTCTCTGATTTCCAAAGTACTCCTCCAGTGGGTCTTGACAGAATCTCTCTGTCAACACAAACTCAGTCCCCTCGTGAAGAAGAAACTTGGTGGCCTCAATCGCTGAATGGACTGTAATCTTGTACCCCTCGTGTGTCTGCCATGAAATAAACATGCGACTTCTGGCATTCTGGCTGAAGTTCCCAGGTCTGTTGTCAGTGCTCTCCTTCCAACGTCGCAGGTATTCCAAGAACTCTAACAAGAACTGGAATCTAAAATATGAACAAGCAAATAAAGAAATGGCATAAATTAAATGTCATAAACAAACACCTTTGATGTTTATGTAAAAAAATCTTTGATTTGAATTTATTGGTAAAATACTTTTGAAATTGGATACTATCAACAACAGATAGAGCACTGCATATGGAACATGATACTCTTGCATGGTTCTTTGTTGCAACTTGAATTGAAATTATGATCTTGGTTTTCTTCATATTTCTCACAATATATTATTGTCCAAAAATGTTCAGTTGTAATGAGATTTACAAAAGGCATTTTCCATTTTAAGAAAAAATGTTTATGGGCTGATCAAAAATTTATCTCTCATAATGTTAAGAGTAAATTTCCCAAAGAATACAAATTCTGATTACGGCTTAATGTTAATTTCGGGCATAATTTTTTTTTGCCTTGCCTGCACCCCCCTCCCCAGGCATACTAAATTTCATTTATTGATTGAGACATACCTTTGATCATTATCAGATCTGTAAGGGGCGAGGAATGGCTTCCGCTTCTTCACATGTTCAGTTGTGCTATGCACATTCAAACAGTCGAAGAAAGTGTCTACCATCTCACACAGCTTAGCAGTGGCAGCTGCCTCTGGGGGTCCAAATGCCTTCAGCACTGCTGCAACAGAGGCACTAAGAACTTGTGCGGCTAGGTTGACCCTCATCACAGCATAGGAATTCAGGTTAATGCGCTCAAAGGTTAGCTTTGGGAGGAGCTTCGAGCCATTGTCTGCATCCTGGTAAAACAGCTGGGCGATGTGGTGCCAGATGAGGTAGTGGCCATCATTCCACATGTAACAGGTGCATGTGCCAGATCCAGAGTGGAGTAGACAGTTCCGTGTAGTTTTGATCAAATGTGGGGCATCAGAAAAGAAGTAGATGAATCGATGAGGGGCATACAAGTTAATGCTACGGTAGCAAACATCAGTGTCAGCCCCGCCATCCAGTCCCTTGTGCATGCGATAAAACCTCCTATTAGGAGATGCACCATCAGATGTTGCCGCAATAACCCAAAGGTTACATGCTGTCTCCAAAATACTGACTGCCTGCCAGAATAGACGCATCAGCTGAGCTGCTGTCACACCATTGGTTGCAAAGTGAGCCAAACAGAACTTGAGCTCCGTGCAAACTCCACGCACAAGAAAAGCCAGAGCATGAGAAGCAATCTCATCGGCTTTCTCTAGTACTCCATAGTTCAAGTCAGGGTCTCCAAGATCAGTAAACCCTATGAGTTCACCAGTAACTTTGTCCAGAACAAGATTAGACATTATCTTCATCTCATCAAAAAGGAGAACATATCTTTGTACATCAAAGTATGAGTCTGCTTGATCCTTCAGTTCATTTATCACTTCCTCTTGGAACCCCCTTTCCGGCCTTATAGCATTACGGTAATCTCTCAGTCTCCTCTGACTGGGTAGCACTAGCACGTTACTATTTCTGAGTTCCTCATAACAGGAAGGCGACTTTGCAGCTAGTGACAAACAAAAACGGATAATCATTGGATGATACCGCACTCCAGTCGTACTGCTCTTTAGTAGCTTCTTTTGTTGCTGCCAGAACAGGGACATGAATGGTGACAACTTGCTTGAGTCACATTCGGAAATAATCGAGGTTAAGTCATTGCTTAGTTCATGGTCAACAAGAACTGTACGCTTTGTGATCTCATTTCTCATCTGTTCCAGTTGCTGCTCAAGCTCAGCGCATTTAAGTCTTTGATTTTGCAATGTCAGTTTCAGCCTCTCAGATGACGTTCCAGACACTGGCGCCTTAACATGTGCAGGCTCTGATAGGCGCCTCTGCCTGGCTTTTACAGTAAGGTGCTCCTGGTGTGAATATTCCTTGCAGGTAGGACAGCAGCTTTCCATATGACTGCAGAGTAGACTACAGCCAGTAGTGCGCCAAAATTGTTTCTTTGGATATAAATCTAAAGATTCATCATCATTGTCACTGTCACACGAAAACATGGGATCCACAGCCTTCGGTACCACGTGAGCTGTTACTTTGCTAGTAAGTTCTGTTGGACTTACTCCTGGACAAATGTTTAGACCTTCCAACTGTTTCACCAGATCAGACACTGTAATGTTGTTCACTGATCGCAGGGTTGAAATGTAAAGTTCGTGATCCTCAGGCAAAAACCATCCGTAAATGTTAACAGCATAGCCTAGGCTATCATCAATTGTAACCTCGAATTTAGGAAGCTGCAAATCATTTTCCATTTTTCGTAAAATGACCCTGTCAGTCCTTTGCTCAACAGTCCACTCCTGGATTGTTTTCAGCCCCTTGATCCTTGTTTTCAAGTCATCGAACCCCTTGTAAAACTTGTTAGGCTTGCACACAATTTCTCTCACAACTTCCCTTGCTGGACGTGGTTGCGGTTTCTGCGTCTCATGGCTTTTTTTCGGCATATTCTCGGTCGGTAAAGCACCAAATACAACTCTCTTCTTGGATGTTTTCTCAGACTCGACTGAAATATACATAAAGAAAAACAAAGGCGATCAGAAGTGCCAGCTGACATGAATGACCTTCGCGAATGCCTTCACGGTGTTTGTTTACTTATCAGAATCACGGAGGATCACGTTGAAAAGTAGAAGTGTTATATTTGAGTAAGTAAAAATAAAGAAACTCGGATGAAAAGGATAAGTCACACATATTGGCAGGCAAGCATTAAGAAGTTCTAATCACGGGTTCCAATCAAGGTCACTCGATCGCCGAGAGAATCGTATAAATAAACAAGTCAAACACAATCCTACGGATACTCACATATCTCGATGTCTTCCACTTTAAAGTGTTTCTCACATGTATACACTCGATCTTTGTCTATAAGGTCCTGGAAGTCTTGATTTTTCGTCCGAGTCTTTGTGATTCTGCAAGCCAAGCGTCCTTCCACTCTTTGTATGCTGCATCTCTCGCCTTCGGAAGCTTGAAGATCCCAATACCTTTCGTTCTTCTACACGATCCGCAGCCCCAAACTGCACAGTTTTCGCCAGGCATTTCAGAGAAATGCACATGAATAAAATATTTTGAATTTGTAGCGAATATATAAACTTTTAAACAGGAAAACACACGGTGAAACTGACTTGAATTGATCGATCGTGAATCGCACTTGACTACAAGACGCTCAGACAGTTGTGCAGGGTAAATGTCACGTGACATCGAAAATCGTAAACAAAGACATGCCCCTTTGAAGTGTGCCGGTTTTCCTAACCAGTCCCCTCTACTAACTATGGCAAAAGCCAGAGGAGGTTGGACACGGCCCAGATTGCATTATGGTAGCGGTAATTAACCAATCAGAGAGCGTGTAATATTTCACAAGTTTTTTCGGAAGGTTTCGTCGCTCGAGAGGTATACGTGGTTTCTGTCCTTTTTTTATCAAGATGAACGTGTTTGAAATCCCAGTCAAGTGAACAGAGAAAAAGGTAAGTAAGAAATGATTCAATTTATTATGTTTCTTGACCATTTTGGTGAATGCTTTCGGCAAGATCGGCCTCGATTGAAGGTGGTCTTAAAATGGCGGGTCGCATTAGCGAATTACGGTGTGCACAATCAATCATGATTCTGCTCCAATTCGAACTCATCTCAAATCAGGGGAAACGAACTTTTATACTCTTGAATAGCTATAGTTTGCTTTTAAAACATCGCACCCCATCGCACCTCTTACCGTTTTCTTGTTATGTTCGTTTAAAGTTTGGGGGTTTTTGGCGGTAAATCAAAGGGACTCAAAACAAAACAAAACGGTTGTGCATGATTGTTTTCCTTGCATTTAAGTCCTTTAAACTGCCCTATTTTCCTTGCAGTTATGTCTAACCGTAGTGAAAAGCGAAGACACGGCGGTCCAACTGGCAACACACCAGGGAAACCGAAGGCAAAGACCTCAAGAGGCAATGAGAGCACTGGATCCTCTAGAAAATCATTGTTTAATTTCGCGCCTCCGGTAAGTTTTAATGTGGATAAGAATTTCAATCGTTGAATTTTTTAAAAAAAATCTTAATAGTGAAAAGAGGTTGTGCATATCACAAAATATCTCGTTTTCTTTCATTTAGGAAACCGCTAAAAAAGCTGCTGATTGGTCTAGAGAGGAAATTGTTGCCCTGATACAATATGTTGCTTTGTACACTGAAGAAAAAAAATGGCCCACAACTAAGCAGTCAGATTTCTGGGAGGCTTGTGCTACAGCAATTTCAGAGAATACTGGAAAAGCTGTAAGATCTGGTGAGTACTGATTTGTCCAACATATTTTTATTTCCAACATATTTTTTATTTCCACTGGGCTGTGCTCACGGAGAGTCCTCTATCAACTTGTTAAAAATTGTTTATATTACTTTTCATTAGTTTTGCTTTTTTTTATATTGTGGTAACAACATGCTGCTGGGTGATATTGTGTGCTCTCTTGATAAACAATTCTTTTTTTTTTAACAGCACAAGCCTGTCGTACTAAAGTCCTCAAGAAGCTTAGAATTGAATTTGAAAACATTGATGATGCAGAGGCTGCATATGGGATAACATATTACAATGACGTGTCATCACAGGTTAATGATGAAGAAAGTGTGTTGCCTGGGGAAGTGATGCAGTATGTTACTAAAAACTTTGGCAAATTATCTAAAGTTCAAAGAATGGAGCTAGTAACTTGCCAATTGCGAATGTTGATTGAAATGGACTTCAGCAAAGATTTGATGTATTTTGTGCCACGTGACTTGCTGCCATTGTTGCTCTCTGGGATGAGGCACCTTCATCAAAAGGAGAAGGACAATGTAATTTACCATCTATGCAAATGTCTTGGCGAAATGAGACAGGATGGGTCTTCCGCAAGGCTCAATGTGGATACAATGCCCTTTGGATTGCTTGCATACAACTGTAAATTTTTTGCAAGTGATGATGCAAGCAACCTAAGGGCTTCAGAGGACTATAAGAAATGGATGGAATCCATGTATAGTTACTTTGGAAACACTTGGGCCAGCTTGTTTTTGGGACCCATGTGGTCTTATGATGAAGGTGAAGGAGGAACGGCAGGTTTACCATCTGCAGACATTCTTACCGAGGCTTTTGTAAATGCATTTGGTGAATTGGCCATACCAGATGTCAACTCTGATCATCCATTAGCTCTTAGTCCTGTTGGTGTTCCTTCTGCTTCAGCCGCTGAATCACCTTCTACAAACCCTGTTGGTAATGGTGCTGTTTCTCCAGCTGAAGAACAACCTTCTCCTAGATCTCCAACTACTAGTGCTGCCCCTGCCTGTGGTGTTGTAACTTCTACTCCTTGTTCCAGTTCCAATGCTGTGTCTCCTGGAGAACATGATGATCAGAGTGGACACACGCATAATGTATCCACATTGTGGAGTGGGCTTAGTCAAAGCGAAAGAGAAGAACTTGCAGAATCTGAGGTCCACCCTCGAGATATTGCTGCCATGCACCAGGTCACTCCCTCTGGTTCCAGATCACAACGATCATATGAGCGCAAAACTATGAATGTAAGCTTTTATGTTAAATTTGTATAGGTATAGTTACAGGTTTTTGTGTAGCTTAAATAACATTGCACATACAAGTTTATAAATTTTTCATTGACGTTAGTCAATGATTTACAATTTTGGTAGAGGAGAACGGAAGTTGTATAATTTACATACAAATACTTCAATGCTAGAAGGCTGAGGGTCAGTCACTTTTTATTAAAACAGAAATGATAAATTTAATGTTATTTTTATTTTATAGGCCAAAGTTAATGTTGCCGGTCCCAGTGCCAGAACTATCAGGAGACATATTGAAAGTAGTGGCTTCACACGTGACAGTAAAATACAGGTGGGAATTATTGCGTGGCTATAAAACAGGGAGTTTAATTTCATTTTCCAGACCTGGAAAGTCATGGAATTTTAGTGTGGGCCATGAATAGTCTTGGGAAATTATATTGTTTGTGCCAAAAAAAATTGGCAATTTTTTGAAAAAAGGTACAATAAAAATATTCTGGATAATTTTTTAAATCTTTCAAGATAAAGTTTATGTTTTTGAAAACTTTGAAAGTAATGTAAATAGTCATGAAATGCAATGAAGTTTTAAAAGTTCAAGAGTACAAACCCAGTTATTGTACATTTAAATAATGATCTAACACCTAGTATGCATCATGGCAATTTTGTTATTTCTTCAATTATTTTGTCATTTGAAATTTTATTTCTATTTTTAGTAATTATTTTTTTTTTTAAATAATTATTGAAGTAGATCCTTTTTGCTTTAAAAAGTAATTTTGAGGTTTCAACTTGATTAGGTTGAGGCATTGAAGAAACTGAAAGAGTCATACCCAGATAGACGGTGGTACATAAAAGCAGATGCCACAGACTTGAAAGCTGGTTTGCGGGAGTCGATGAGGGGAGAGTGGTCTGGGGATTGTGATCTTGGCGATGGAAAACTTCAACAAATGAAAGACGACTACGACCAGCGTGTGAGACGAGTGAGAGGTACAGTTTAACATTTTCATTCACATTATAGCCTGTATTAATTAATTCCTTAAAGTTGTGCAGAAAATTGTTATTTTGGCAAACTTGAGCATACACATGACCCATTGTCTTCAGCCAATAATTTGTCATCTTAAAAACTGGCAGCAAGGCTGCAGCATGACTAGTTTGTGATGTACATACAATTATTTTATTACAAAGTAAAAAGTGTCATTTTGATCCTATCATTATGTGATATCATATACAGGTAATTTTCTTTAGATCAACCAACAGCCTTGTGAAAGAAATTGACTTTGTTAAATTGTTATTCTGATTTAAAATGATAAAATTCTTGCTAGGTATTGGACTGAAGGAAAGGAATGTCGACATTGTCATCCTTCAAGACCTTCAACACCTTGTTTCAGAACTTGATGCAGAGAAAGCATTTCTCCGAGATGGGTGTCAACAGGCCAAAGAGACCTACGAAGCCAAAAGGAAACAGCACAACGTTGGTGAACAAAGTCTGTTTGCCTTGGCATGGGAGGTGGACGGGTTTGAAAAGCTGATTCAGATGCAAGATGATATTATTTCAACTATTCGCACCATTGAGCAAATGATAGCTAGTCCTAGAAGAGGAAATGTTCCAAAGAAATTGACGGAACTGAGGAAGGTCCTCGAAGAGTATGTCAAGGGAGTTGCTATGAAGAAGCGTGAAGCAGCTTCTCACATTCTTGTGTTCATGGTGAGCGACGAGCAGCGTGCATCAAAGCCTTATGCTATTCCCATTAGATCTCTACCGTACCGAAGCATCACAGATGACATGGTAAGAAAGTTACGGGATGAAATCAGAGATGCCATGCATGAACTTGGGATGCTTGCTGTAGGTAAGAAATTTGGTTTTCATACATCTAGAAGGCATTTCGAATTTTCCTGACACCTCTTTTTTAAAGCTTTTTCCAAAATATATTTTTTCAATGCTAGATCATCCGTCATGTTTACAGTGCATCAAGTATATATTCTAAATTGCTTTTACCAGTAATTTTTTTTGCTTCAACTGCAAAACATAGGAGGGTTTGGAAATAAAACCTTTATAATCATAATTGTTATGCTTAGTAGCAATTTATAAAAATCTTCTATGAGCTGCCCTTCAGAATGATAGATACGAAATGATACAGACATTTGTTATGTTATTATGTTGGAAAAGATGTTTCATATATTTTTTTTGTGGCAAAACAAAAGATGAAAATAAGTTCCTTAATTTAAAAGAAGAAAAAATTTAATAAGGCATTGCGCTCATGTTGTATGTTTTGCCTTAAAGGGTTTTCAACAGATGGAGAATTTAGTTCTCTAAGAACTAAGGGAAGTAACAGGCCTATATCTGTTATCCAGCTGATGATGGATTCAAGAAAACTAGCCAAGTCAACACCAGTCCGAAGTATCAAACAGTTCTTGACGCCAATCAAAAGTAAGCACATTGTTGTATCACTGAGTTACATTATGTGCATCTTCTATTTCAAGTGAAGAGAAAAGATGTTTTCCAAATTGAAAATGGGCTGGTCACCTTGAACTACAGTGTATGTATAGGTGGCAATCACAGACTGGCTAACAATGGAAAGATGGCTGTAAACTTTGTTTCTTGTGTATCTCAATTTTTCTCAAGACTGTTGACAGAAACTTTTTCTAGAAACAGTTTTTACCATATGATGTCATGTGAGGTTCTTACATAAAGGGTTATTAACACAAATTTAGCCTAATTAGGTTCTTAATAGGTTCTTAAATTCTGAAGAAAAATTTTTTATGTTAAATAGATATTTCAGTGGTATTCTGTCTTTTCCTTGTATAAAATTTGCATTACATTGCATCTTGGGTAATAAGGCTTCTCATTAGGTTACATATCTCCAAAGAGGATCTAGAAAATATGTTGACTTATCATATTTTCCCAGAAGTAAACATTTATAATCAATTTCAGAAAATAAGAACCTGTAGTAAATTTTAGGCTGAATAGGATCCTTTAAAAAATGGTATCTAATTTGCCAATTGTAGCCTAATAGGTTCTTAAATTAATGTTAGGTTCTTACTTGCAGGTTTTTTACTGTGTTACAAATATTGTATATGAGTCAGTGAAAGTAAATATTGATTTGTCCCTCCATCTATTGTTCCTTCAGGGGCAGATGGCGCTATAGTGGCTGCTTCACCCCATGATGCCATACCACAGGAAGACCTACAATTCTTGTATGACTTGATGTACATTGGTGAAACTGTTCCCTTCCCCAAAGCAATCCGCCTGTTGAGGAGAAAACATTTTCCTTTCTTCTATGATCCACATCCATGGGTGACTGGTTAGTACAATACAATGTCTAATGAAATGTGGTATCTACATCTATAATGCATTAATATTTTCCTTATGGTAGGCTATCAGAAAATCATACTTGATCATTTTATACATGTTTTGTATACCAACTTTAGTTGTTGAGTGTCTCAAACAGCATGGTTGAATTGGTCACTATAACATTTAAATTTTTGATCTAATGCTACAGGAGAGGAAACTGCATGTTAACACCACAGCTAATCACCCTACTTTTATTTGTCTTTAAAAAGTTTTCGCAGCCTGCATGCTCATGCATGATGTAGTGTGACATTGCAACATAAACCACAAGCATATACGTCTTTAAAAATTGTCATCATTTCTTTGTTGATTTATGCAGGTCAAGATGAGACACAAAATGACTGCCTAAAATCTCTTATGGCCACATACTTGTACCGCCAGATGGTTGATAATTATACCAAGGAAGGAGTGAACTTCAAAGATCATCTCTACATCCCAGAAATAGATCCCAGAACGAATGAGTATTTTCACGAACGTGAGGACCACAACCATGTTTTGAAAAGAATCACTAATTGCACAAGGAATGGGGATGTGCCTGATGTTGACGTAAGAGCATTTGTTGAAGCCCTTCACGACCCAAACACTGGTCTTACATACACTGCCTTGACAGGACAACACAAGCAGTCTGTTCCAGATTGTGAGCGGGTGTTCTCACGTGGTGTCATTGAGTTTATGGAGAGAAATGGGCACACAAGCACCGCTCGTTTTGTGCGTGTGGTACACAATTGGCACAAGGCCAGTGATGGACGTGGCTTGACTGAGGATACCCGGAAGCAGTACAATTTAGAAATGCTTGATTACCTTCTAGAGGACTGGATGCCTTGGTATGAATCAAACAGGGACTATTCTACCATGGATGTTAATAGGTATGCATTATTTCAACTTGTGATGTTTTGTTTGAAAAGAAATGTCATTTTTTTTTATCTTTGCTCTGGAAGTGATTTATCATCTAGCATCATAATTTCTTATTATTTCCAGACTCGTCATCTGATGTTACAATGATTTTACATAATACATAAATAATCATCTGTTGTTTCATATTCAGGGCATGATTTATCAATGCAAGGAACTTAAAAATTTCAGGGGGCAAAGAAATTGATTTTTTTTAGATTGCAGCGGGCAAGCTAAAAGCCAGGATGGATGGGCCCGAAAGTCCTTTTTAGTAGCCCCCAATAAATTCCCGACCAGAAAAGGCACTAGCCCCAGGCTAGTAGATACTAACTTAATTGCACATTGAATTTGGCGGTTCTTTGTTATTTTTAAGATGCGAACCTGCTAATTTATGGATAAATACTGATTCCTTAGTACTGTATTTTTTCTTTTATCATTTAGACCAATCAAGAAGATTAAAGGAATGACAAGAGAGGTAATTATTGCTCTCGTGGCCAATATTGAGAGTTTGGAGCTGCGAAGAAGTGAATGCCAGACAAGAGGCTTGCCCCCTGAGCACCCAAGAGCATCAGCTACCGATGATTTAGAAGCATACTTTGCAGTACTTCATCATCTCTTGGGTGCTATCTTCGACCACAAAACGTACGAAGAAAACTGCCCAAAGATAGTTCAAGAATTTGTGAAGAAGGCAGATCCTGATTTGCCTTTCTTTCACTGGACTGGTGTAAATGAACGATTTCATGTTGGCCCCATGTCGTCATTTAATGTTCCGTCTGACAGTGGAATGGAAAGGTTAGACATGGTCCTCATATCACGTCGTGGAGACCCAGGGGTGTTTAATTCCCGCAGGGCATCATTACTACAAAAGGGTGCTCTTACATCACGAGCTACATTTCACTCAGAACCTGAAGGACTGCCACCTCTGGTGTTGTAATTCTACGGAGGGGGGGGGGGGGGGCAAACCTATCAATGGTTGTTTCAACCTGTAAAAGTTTTTTAATTATCTTTTTTTCTGAAACCAAAAGTTAGGCTTGTGTTATTGGTGCTTATATGGTTCAATAGCATAACCCACTGACCGTCTATTAGGTAATCACACCATCCGATTTGCTACACAAGTGCCACCTACATGTATAGTTCGATAGGTAGCTCTCGGAGTGCAGCCTCATTTTTCTATCATAACCTTCAAAATTTAATTCTGATTTTTGGGTGTAATAGAGTGGTCGGTGAGTTATGCTTAAACAGTAAGACGGCTCACTCTCAGTTTCTATAGATTCTGTTTTCTGGGGGAGGGTGAAGCCCTGAGCCACTTATCAGCTATCAACTTGTGCTTGCAATCAAATTGTTAATTAGAGGGCCAAACTGTTTAAAAGTTGGAACTTCATCGAATTACCATGAGGTTACTCGAAGAGCCTTTGATCTTTCACCTTCAAGGGAAGGTACTGGGACATCGGTTTCAGAAATTGTGTAGATTAAGGAATCAAGGTAAAAATGCAGTATTTGACTGTGAGACTTTAATTAAGTTGCAGTGTTTTCCAAAACAGTTTTCAAGAAATAAGGGTAACACTGTATGGCATATGCATAAATTACAAAATTCAGAATAACAATAATGTTTCGATGAATTCATTTTTAATTTCTGAACAAAACTATAACATGTAGAGTATTAACTGAACCTCCAATAATGAGTTCATACAAATAGGAGTAATGCTGATTGAAATATTCTTTAAGTACATGTTTGTCACAAATCAAATTCTCCACTTCTTGTACTACCATTATATGATTATAAATTTGATAAATAGCATTATTTTTTTCAGCATGCTCAATTACATGTGAATTGCATGGGTACTGTTCTAATAAAATGCATTGGCTTTACTATATGCTGGACAGTCTATTTTACACGCATTGCTTTGTACACTACGTAGGGATGCCATCTTCCCACCCTTGTTATAAGTAACTTCATGTAAAACCCTATCCTTAGCCACTTGACAGAAAATGTAATATCTCCAATTTCAACTCTTGTTATTGCATTGTCATTTAACAGAGGGTGGATAAACTTAGTCAATTCTCTTGCAATGTATCCAACATGGCAACGACCATTGCCATAATCGATCTGAACTGATATTGCATCAGCATCTCTTTCATTTTGAGGCTCTGGCTCAAGATGGGCAGTGACCTCTTCATGCTGTTCATACATTCGGAGATTGGCTCTTGTTAGATGGGTTTGACTTTGATTAGTGTGGGCCACTCCCATAACCTTGAATGGCAGGGTATGAAAAATAGGGGCTTCATCATCAGCGTCATTGTCATCGTCATCAGTTTCATTGTCACTTATATCATCCCCAAGGTTGACATCTCCAATACTTGTGTCAGACATATCATCAGACATGTCAGTCTCAGAAATACATGAAATGACACTGCTCCCCTCTGAAAAGCTGTCTACATCATCAGGCAATTCTAGAAGAAGTTCCCATTTCCAAAGCACAGTATATTCAGCCCCATCTATAGAAATTTGGCAATGAGAACAACATGTCCCTTCACAAGGAAGTTTTTGGCAGTGCAAATTGTTGAAATCGTCTTGATTTACTAAGCCATTCAATGTTTTCCCATCTATTTCTATGGACAGTTTAACAAAATGTATGGATAAAACTGGAAAACACGGCACAGTCCATTCCAGTTCATCTCCAACACTTGTTATAAGGAACTTGATGCTTTTAGACCGAGTTTGCGCAGACAGTAAACAATTCTGACTTCCATCTGTTGTGGGTAAATACTCTGGGTCATCGGATTCATTATCTGGAAATAAAAAAAAGCCTGTTAATTTTCCAAATATTAACCAAGAAGCTTGGCACATTTAAGTCATTTGTAGTGGAGAAAAAACTCAGGATATACAAATAGAATTGTAATCAAGATTCAACATGGCATTTTTATCAGGTGAAACTTGGTGCTTCGTTCACCTTAAGTTCGCTAATGTAAAGTAAGCTTGACATGAATCTCTTGAAATATATCTCAAAAAAAGTTTCCATTTAAAAAAACCTGACCATATACATTGGAAACTAACTGCTTTGAGAGATCATAAGAAGTAATGTTTCGACTTACCACTTGGAGCCGTGGAGCTTTTTTCTGACCAGATGCTATTAGCCTATAATGAATTAAATAATGACAACTGTCAGTTACTATCTGAAACTCAAAGTCATCAACACCAACAACAACGAAAATATCAAAAGTACAGGTGAAAATGGTTTCACTTGGTTCATACCTGAAAATCAGTAACTGAATAGTTGTTGATTTTCAGCCCAGTGTCTCTGTTTATGTTGCCAATGCAGAAGTCCAGAACATTGTCTCCTTGCACCTGGCTAAGAACAGTCAAGGGTGACAGTAAACAATATACAGTAAATTCTATTTAAGTTGAAAGGATAATAGTAGGGTCACTTGTCCGTGAACATTTGTAGTCCCATAAATTATCCTTACCTCCTTCACAGAATGAACCCCCCCCCCCTACATCTTAGCAAAGCTCAATAGAGCCATATACATTTTCTAAGGGTTTGTCCTTTTTGACCAATCCAACCCAAGGATATTCCCGTCCCTTCTGTGGGCCCGGAGTATGGACAACTTCTGGAACACAAATTTGAATCTTTCTTTGTACTAGGTAGAAACCAGTAAAGAATGACAATAGATGGAAAATGTTTAAATTAGTGGGAGGTGTTATGGGAGTTTGCTGTATCATGAATTTACGATAATAATCAAATAACAATCAAAGGATACATGCTAAAGTCTGATGTTTCTGGCAAAGGTTCCAGACAAACTTCCCTTCTTGTGGCTGGATCAAAAGTTGACTGGTGTTTGAATGTCATTTCAGCATGGGCAAACTTCTCAACGTAACCTTCTGGCACAGTCACTCTTACTCCAATCAGCCTGCTAATTGAGGGAATGGCCTGTAGAAAAGCAAGGTTATGGTAAAGCTGGATAAGGCTGCTGTCAAGCCAAGAGGCCAGAGTTTATCCTGGTTTCTGTGGCATAATGCACCTCTAGAGGAGTATTTATACTCTCCCCTGGATGGAGCGCCAGTCCATCGCAGGGTTACCCCCCAGCAGTAAATTCACTGGTACTGATTTATACACGTGGGTGGGGCATAATGAGAGTTAAGGGTCTCACCTAAGAACACAACACAGTGCCGCAGCCAGGTCTCAAAGCCCGGACCGCTCGATCCGGAGTCAAGAGCACTAGCCACCACGCCTCCCACAAAGAAAAGAAACAGTCACCAGATAACTCTATTAGATGACAAATGGCGAATTGATGTCAGTTACTTTCATCTATCAATAGATTGAAAAATATGCACTATCAAATACCTCCAATATGTTCAAATTCATGTGTGCCACCTTTCTCATAAATGACAAAGCTCTTTTGATTCCAATTCCAGGAATGGAATCAAGGTAGTCGCATCCACTTAAAATGCACAACTGTCTAAAATGGTCAAACGTGTAGTTTTCAAATGAGAGGAATTTGTTCAAGTCCTCCTTCTTGATTAGTTGACAATTCCCTTGCAAGTCAAGCTTGAATAACACCTGCAAGAATTTTATTTTAAAGTGCATTAAAAGCAGATTTAGGATTTAGGTCCAAGTTTCTAGTTTTCTAAAATGTATCATCATCATTATTACTATTGTATGAAAAACAGATCACAATATATACATTATGTTTGTTTTTGTATGAAATTAAAATTAAAAATAAAGATTTGACTTGAAAGCAACAAGGCTTAATTTTGAAGTTGACATTATTTGTGGGCATAATTTGATTCATTGCTCAGAGAATAAAGGCATAACTTGAATTACAAATAAGAATGTCAACAACTGAAATTTTACCTGAGAGCATCCAAATGCCAAAAGATCTGAATCTTCAGTAACAACAGCATCGATGCGGTTGTTCTTGCACAAGAATGCCAGCTCCGCATCTGCCTCGAATGGGGCCACTACATAATCAATACTTTTCTCTCGAAGAACCTCCAAACAAAAAGCAAATAATCAGGTCAATTTTTTAAACTTTGCTGGAAATGACCCACAACCATACACTAAATAATCTTAGTAACTTCCATTACCTTGATAAATTCATGAGTCATCTGCCAGGTAGTTTTCACACCTTGTTGGAAGTGCTTGACTGCTTCCGTTCGATTTCCATTTTTCCAAAGTTGAATTCCTTTTTGTACGTTGGAATTTCGGAGGCTGAAAAATGAAATTTAGGCTAGTTTAGGTTTACAAGAAAAAATATTACTTTAACCCGATATCAGAGGAATATACAAAGGCGACAGCACGCAATTTAAAACACAAACACATCAAGTGAGAAAATTTCTCACCTAGCACGACTTTCGTGCACGGATTTCTTCGCTTCGAGGTTCTTTCCGTCGAACACCATTACCGGTTTTATGCCATGGGTTTGAAGCATGGAAATGACTTCAAGTGAATAGTTCAAGTATCTACCGAATAAAAAAAAGCGAGGTTTAGAATTATTGAAGTAAAGAACCTTTTTTCTCAAGTTGAATCTATCACTTCTTCGATCGCATGACTCACAACAACTGCATTTCACTTCTACTTTGACATAAATAAGAAGGTCACGACTACAAAATCACCAAAAAATACTTACTCGGTTGTTTGAACACCAAGACAGAGCTTCTCTGCGCAACTGTACGCTCCTTTGTACAGTAAACAAGAAACATCCAAACCAAGAGTACGACCACGGAATTCTGAAATGTGCGATTCGATCGCTACTGACTTCAGTAAACCAAGAAGGCCTTTGATACCCATCGCGAATGAAAGTTTTCGATTGATAATCAATGATTTTGAAAGATACTACCGATTGACGGCCCTGTTACAGCGATTCAATGAACGGAATACGCAAAAGTCCTTGTCACGGAGCTCTTCACGGTGCGACGGTTTCAGTCAAATGAGCAAAATTTAATATTTGACCCATAATGCAATCCGGGCCATGTCCAACCTCCTCTGGGCAAAAGCCAGAGTAAAAAATATCAAAGACCTCATGAATGATGAGTATGAGGTCATAACCTATAGAAACTTTAAAGAGAAGTATTGTTTTCATGTTTCCTTCCTTGAATTTTATGGAGTAGCCTCGGCCATAAGGTCCGCTATGAAGACTTTGAAAATGAAATCACAAAGTGAAAACGATCAAGGGATTTCAGTACAAAAACTGTTTGCAGCAACTAAGCCAACCAAATTAGCTTATGAAATTGTAATAAATAGAAAATCTACTCGCCCTAAAAAGAGTCAGGAAAACTGGGTAAGAGACTGTAACTTCAAGCTGTGGAGGATTTGAACTGGACTTTTATTTATTCACTTCCAAGGATATGCGCAGTAAGTACTAAACTAAGGAATTTCCAGTTCAAATTCCTCCACAGACGTATAGCAACAAATTCCTTTCTTTTCAAAATTCGAATATCGGATATACAGCTCTTTGTTACTTGTGTAAAACAGACGAGGAAACACTAATTCATCTTTACTGGGAATGCTCAGTTACAAAATCTTTTTGGCAAAGTGTGAAAGAATTTTTCGTTTCAATCCATCTTAATCCATCTTATACCAGCCTCGCACGTTTTAGACATGTATGAATGTTTAGGCTTTGGAGGAGAGGAAGATGATGTATTACTAAACCACTGTTTGCTCCTTGCAAGATGTTATATCTATTGTTGCAAATTTAAGAATGTCTCTCCATGTATCGGAGAATACGTGCAACGGCTGAAATTCAATTTTGAAATTGAAAAACAAGTTTCTATGATGACAGGTTCAGAGAACAAATTTCAGCAGAGATGGTGCAAAATTCTCCAGCCACTATAAGAAGTGGCTTCTAATACACAACTTTTATCTTCTCCTTTTCTTTAATCCAAAACCAATTTTTGCTTAAGTATCTTTTTTAGCTGGGTTCCTACCCTTTTTTTATCCTGCTCTCCGTCTACTTTGCCTTAAATTTGTTCTCCCCCCTTTTTGCTTTTAGTTATTTATTTATTTATTTATTTATTTATGTTTCAGTCATGTGAACCTGTGCAAATGTGAACTGTTACAATAAAGTGTTAACTGAAAAAAAAAACTCATCTCTGGTTGAATTCTTAAAAAAGGATAGTAAACGCAGACATTTAGAAAAGACGAATGAAGATTTTGACAATCTACGTACTCCAGAAGTGGTTTCACTTTATGAAAAAGGTAAATCAGAACGAATTGCTGTTGCCTACATTGGCCAGCTGAGTGGAACACACTCCCTGGAAATAAACCAGACAGTGTACACTCTTATCAGTGATCACATTCTAACAGAAATTACCATTGCTAATGCCCACAGGTCTGGCGTCATGGCAAATGTGACAATGAGTGAGTTCAGGAAAGCAAAGAAGTCTGGAGAGAGCTACGTGATCCACAAAACCGCAGACACATGGTTCCGCCCGCGTCATTTTGTCATAAACGTTTTGTTCATATTTGAAAGTACATGTTTGTGAAGTACACAGTCAAGTGGCGAATTCCAGCAGTCAGAATGATGACGAGGGAACACCCGTTGTCTTCTTGTCTTGGAACAGAGTAAAACTAGAATCTGGCCAGATATCTATTGCTGTCAATGCGGCATAGAAAAAGGGAAGGATGGAGGAACATGTTCCTTCTACCATATCTTCTGGTGGCAAATCTTATGTGACCATTAAGAAGATAGCAGATGGCACACCCGCTACCTAACTATCCAGGTGAGTAGCTTCTTTAAAGCTAACAGTGCCTTTAACTCGGACATAACTCCACCGTCTAATCCCAACATTGTCACTGAAAGGCGACGTCAAAAACTCTTTGGCCACTCTAACAAATGGTTTGATTTTGTTGTTGTTGTTGTTTTGCCAAATGGTCTTTACCAAATTTAACTATACCTTCCACAGGGTGAATCACGAAAACTTTACTCAACTCAGTGTGCAATTCTAACCACTATGCGAGTGAGTAATTTAATTTTGTAACACTTCACAGCCTTTTTCCCAGGGCAAAAGATTTGTTTCAAAAGTTTTCACTGTTCACCTAAAAAAACTTGAGAGCGAACATTTTTTTTTGGGGGGGGAGGGTTAGTTAAAGTGGACTACATTCGCGTTGGCATTTGAGAGTGATTTTCTGTTTGTAAGTACTCTGATATTCACTCTCTTTGGAAGATGGACACATTTGGCCTTTTATGACGTATTTCTAACTTATACCGCTGATCCCTTGTTTGTCCACATTACGTAGGTGTCACGTTTCAATCGATAAATGCACATAGTTCAGACTTGTTTGCAATGGAAATACGTTCTGAGATTTTCCTGTTTATTTCGTAATAATAAAATTCATTATACATTTTGTCCATTCTGAACAAAACCAAATTCAGATAAAGCTACTTTTCAACTGTTTTTTTTTGTTACTTTTTGTTGGCAATGGAAGCTCTCCAAACATCATAGCTGAGTGGATCATGACCGCAATTTTTGGCAAACCAACAAAAAGCGGGAAAAAGAGCTCGTCAGCTTGATTTTCTCCTGAACAATAAACATCACGAAGCCTTCCAAAAATCTCAGGCGCTGACCAGGAAATGATGGAGGGGCTCCTTTCTTTTGAGGAATGTAAAAAGGTGTTGGAAAAGAGAACGAGAAGATGGCTTTACAACCGAGTTTGATAAGCATTTCTTAGATCTTATTGGTGCAGATCTGGTTGAAAGTTTTAATAAAGCGTTTGAATATAGAGAACTTTTCATTTCACAAAGAAGAGTAATTACCCTCATTCCCAAACAACATTCCGACTTGTTGGACCTACAGAGTTGGACCTACACAGCCATCACTCTACTTAACATCGACTATAAAATCACAGCAAAAGCGATAGCTAAAAGAATTGAAATAGTACTTTTGAAACTTGTGAATGCTGATCAAATCAAAGGACGCTATTTCGGCCAAAACATAAGGTTAATAACTGACAATATTCGTAACTGATATAATGGACTACACAAAAGAAGAGAATTTCCCGGCATTTTAATGTCAGACTTCAAAAAAGCTCTCGACACCCTACAATGGTCATACATCAGGAAGGTACTAGAGCTACTGAACTTTGGGGAGAGTCAAAAGATGGATTGTAACTTTTTACACCAACATTGAAAAGGCAGTTTTATACAATGGCTTTGCAACAAATTAGTTCAAACCTTCAAGAGGTGTGAGACAAGGCTGCCCCCTCTCACCATACCTCTTTATATTAGGAGCTGAAATCTTAGCAAGTAAAATCCGACAAGACTCTCTTGTTAAGGGTATTAATCTATTTGCTGGTGACACCAACATATTCTTTGCTGATATTACCTCCGTGGAGAACGCCCTTATTACCATAAATAAATTGGGATGCATCTCAGGTAAAAGCTACAGTAAATGTTAAAAAGACAAAGGCAATGTGGTTAGGCAGGTGGCAAACAATCATACCACGCCATTACATTTAACTTGGACGCGAGACCCTGTGACAACCTAAGGGACAATTACTGCTCTTAAGACGAAAAAACAGAACAACCATTTCAATTTTGAGTTAAAAATTCAAAATCTGCAGACTAAATTTGATATATGGAAATCAAGAAACAACGCTATTTGGAAAAGTTTTTATCATTAAATCACTTGGGCTGTCCCAACTTGTACATTCAGTCTCCAATATTAATGTACCAACAGCATGCATTACTGCCACTAGTAAAACATGATTTAGCTTTCTATGGAATAACAAAAGAGATAGAATCAATACCAACTTATTAAATCAAACCAGGCATGACTAATCGATGACATCAATGAAATCAATGAGTAATCAATAGGTAATCGATAGGTAATCAGTTGATTGGTCATTGATTATTGCCGATGATCAATGAGTAATCGATGACTAATCGATAGGCCACAAAATTTTTGGTCATCGATTAGTCATCGATTGCATCGATTAGTCATTGATTGCATTGATTAGTCATGGACTGTGAAAATTCTACAAAGATCTCAAACAAGATGTTCCGTTCTCGAAAATACACCGTTCTGGACTCTTTTCGGTTCGTCCAAAAAATTCCAGCAACTCCATCTTCTGAAGGCATCCTTTTACTCGATGACAAAATTCTCTCAGAAATCGAGGGCCACCGTCAGAGACTGGAGATGCAACAAAAGAAATTGAAGGAAGCGGAAGAGAAAGAAAAGAATGAAAAAATAGAACGTATGAAACAGGGGCCTGCCGAAAATATGACAGTAGCGGTTCTAAAACAACTCTTAAAAGACAAAGGAATCGCGTTAACTCAAAGGCAAAAAAATCGGATCTTGTAAAAATATTTAATACTCAAGCTTGTACACGCCATAACAATGTTACATTATCATGGTTACATGTGAAAAGAGCACCAACAGTAGAAATGCTTGCAGCTGTTACGGTGCATAATGTAACTGCTTATGACGGCTGTTTCCCTAAGCCGAAGCAGTTTTACTTTACTGACAAACATCCACCGAACAAAATCTATAACCACGTAGTCGATTCTTGTCAGCGTTCTTGTTAGTTTCATTTTCAGACTGGTTAGTTACTGTTCAGTTATACATGTTTTGTTATTAATTGAAGAGTTGAGTAAAGTGAAATATTGCACAATTAAGAATAATCTGTATTTGTGATTAGCACTTCACGTCTCGACATTCTTGAAGGTTATTTGACCTTTTGTGAAGGTGTAATTTCGTCAACAGGAACGCCAGTTATAAAGAAAAATACGTCTAACACAGATAAAAAAGTCACCTATGAAAAAAAATGGTACAAGAAAGCAAGAAATGTGTCTTTTGTGCGCAGTATAATAGTCGATGAGTAATCGATGGGTCATCGATGAGTAATCAATAACATCAATAGGTAATCAATTACATCAATGAGTAATCGATGTCATCGATGAGTAATCGATAGGCCACAAAATTTTTGGGCTTCAATTAGTCATCGATTACTCATTGATCATCGCCAATAATCAATGACTAATCAACTGATTACCCATCGATTACTCATTGATTACCAATTGATGTCATTGATCATCGATTAGTTATGCCTGGATCAAAGGATTCGCAGACCATCAACAAGTTGTCAACAAATGGGTTGATGATGCCATTAAAGAGAAACAGGTAATAGTTTTAAACATTGATGAATTACACAAACATCCACACCAAAAAGTGTCTAGTTCAAGGTACCTCTAAATCAAACAAGTTGTGAACAATACTGATGAAAAATATATATCTAAAATATCAGCACTTAGAGTAGACAGTGCAAGACCAGTAAACAATCCCACAGAACTTGCGTCAAACATGTCATCGAATGAACAAGTTATGAAGCTCTGCTCCAACACTTTCACTATCACTAGTCAGGAAGATGCTCCTTGGATAACCAGTAGATTGTTTTACCCGGAATTTGAACAAGAACGCCTTACAACACATGACTTTCCATAGATATGGCAGAAAAAAGGCAAAAAATGGATGGCACCATGCTGACATTGACTGTCTTGAGCTGTATTTACAAGGAAAGCAGATTTCAAAACTGCAATTGACATTGCCATGAAAACAAAACGCACTGAGTACTGCAAAATGTACATCCTCCCACAACCTGGGAACACGACCACATCAGCTCTGCTGTAATTAGTTTCACCGTGTATAAATAAATTGTCATTATAATTATAACTATTATTATTATTATTATTATTATTATTATTATTATTATTATTATTATCATTATTATTATTACAACAATATTATCAAGTCAAGTTATGCATCCTTTCCTGGAACTCCAGACGGCCAGGAAAACGTCTATAAAGAATTTACCAACTACTTTGTAACATATACAATCACATATTCCGTAAAACACAAGCCTCTTGCTACAGAGAAGTGTTTCTTCTGGAGGATTTCTCTTGTTCTTGAACTGTGCTACCGGGGCCGTTGGAGCTTTATCTGTGCGTGTCTCAACTACCATTGGTAAGCAATGCAAAGACATTCAATTTTAATTCAATTCTGTTTAATCCAAAAATTTTGGATTTATCAACTGAATTGATAAGGTAAATTGGCCACCGTAAAGAGATTGAAAGCTGACGTTTTGAGCGTTAGCCCTTTGTCAGAGCAAATCTGATGAAGGGGTAACGCTCAAGACGTCAGCTTTCAATCTCTTTACGGTGGCCAATTTACCTTATCAACTCAGTTGATAAATCCAAAATTTTGTGTTTCACGCCCCCACCGACGCAGCACCACAGTTTCTTTAGAAACTAACCCCCTTGCTTGTCTGTTTAATCTGGCTTACCGGTGTTTCTCCGTTTTGGTCGCCACCACTGACACGTTGCCCATCGCATTTCTATCACGTATCCTCTACTGGAAAAAATTGGGCATCTGCTTCTGTCCACATTTCAAGATTCCCTTCTAGCCTTCACAGAGTATCCTGTTGCACACCTTTATTCAGTAATCCCTGATCGGACACCTCCTTACAGCACAGTTGAACAGATAACTAAAACCTGCTGATCCACCTTTGCTTTAAAGACCTGGCAAGCAAATTTTCGATCAACCTTCCTGAAACCTAGACGGCACATTCTTTTGCGGAACCAGTTGAAGTGGGCAAAACACGCTGCAAAAAATGTTGAAAAGCACCTTCCTCCCAATCATCAGTAAGCCAAGCCGTTACCCTCTGGGCCAACAGACACTTTAAGATCAATGAAGCCATGCACATCCTTTGGGAACAGCCTTATTAAACAGGTACATGTAGGTGAAATATCTTAATTTATCTTTGTCATACTAACGTCTTGGTGTTCACTATTTACATTTATTTTTGTCTTTTCACCTTCCCTTTCTTTTTCACGGCCTAATCATTAATCATTACTAGTTTTAATCACACTTTGTAATCCTATCTAGTGCACGTTCATTCCCATTTATGTAGTAACTGAATAAATAAAGAAATGAATAAATGTCTTTATTCATCAGAAGATGACGATGGATGTTTCATCCGAAACATGTTTTTTAATTAAAAATGTATTTTAAAAGCATTGTGTAGGCCAGGATTCATTTAATTAGGAAACTAATGGTTTGGGTTGTTAAAACCATGCATGATTTTAGGTGCTAAAAATGTCTTTACTGCAAATGGAAAATTTACTGAACATCCAAAGATAGGCTGTAAATTTCTGTCAGAATTGCAAAAGCTCACCTGGTGCAAACTCCGAGGATAAGGACTCATTAGTCACCTCTCACAATGGGAAGAACTAAAAATTCGATTTTGAGACGACATCATGGCTTTAATATATAGATTTAGCCAAGCCTAAAAGCGGAGCCGCGAAGGAATAAACTGGTGTTCGTTTCTCAAAAATAGTCATGAAACTTTTCGGTCTGAAATACATTTCGGGGCTTTTTTTGGCTCATTCGCTTTCGAAAAGTGTTTCTCAAAAAGCCTGAAAGTGTTCCGAATTGTCCTTCAATATTTTGGGGATCTGTTCTGTAAAACCAAGCTCAAAAGGTCGTTCTGGAGGCTGAGCACAGCTTGATTATTTTACTCACGAGCCGTCTAGCTTGGTGTTTGCAATGTTTCCATATCCTGTCATTAACTGTGAAGGCTTGTCAAATCTGCTTGGTTTATTGGCTGTTCGCTTGAATGAACTTGAAACGGCGCTCATTTACAAAAACAAAATAAAAATTATTCGACTATTTAAATGGGTTATCTTCATCGCGTTCGGATGTTAACAAATAACATGAACTGCCACTAAATAAAAATATTAGTCTGGTCAAAAATTTATACTGACATTTCACCGGCATTTTGCTGGGATTACCCAAAATAAAGGATCTGGGGAGCTTCGAAGCACTTGCAATAAACTTTTCGAAGAAATGTCGCGTAGGTTTTAGCAGCCGCAAAAAAATTCAAGCACTTTGAGGAACACACATTACTTACGGGATAAAATAGCTTTAAACTCAAACCTGCTTCGCTTATAGTTACTTAAGTAACCCTTATATTTCGTTCTCTAGCTTGAGACCATCGAGATTGAAAACAAACGAACAAACACCGTCCAAACATTCTTAACTCTGTTGCATAAGTTTTGCGGCTGCAAATTGTCTGAAATTCGAGCGCTTAAAAAATGCACTGAACTGTTTTTGGAAGCTTTTCGGGCATAATAGGTTTAAACCGACAACTGCTTCGCTTATAGTTTTTCAAATAACTGTTATATTTCATTCTCTAACTAGAGACAATCAAGATTCAAAACAAAGAAACGCCAAACACGCTTTAATTAAATTGTTATTATGCCGGCATAAGTTTTGCGGATGCGAAGTAAGCCTATATAAAGTTAGGTGCTTTGAGGAACGCACAAAACTGTTTTCGAAGCTTTTCGGATAAAATAGCTTTAAACCTACAACTGCTTCGCTTAAAAGATTATTACTATTGAAAACTTCTAGGACAAGAAAATCGACAGTTGCACAAAGAGATGGACCGGACAGTGAAAATTGAAAGCAAAGCTTGTGCAGTTGTCTTGCGGCCTAGCTTAGACCTACTGTTATGAATAAACAAACACAAAATAATGGACAGAGAAATCATTTTTGAAAAACGTTTATTCGAAAACCCCTTAGTTTATACTTAAATGCAATTCGCGTTACACTTCCAAAATCGTAGGTCGGTCCATGCGAGTGAAATCGGCTGAGCATGGCAAAATATTCAAGAATCTGTCACAAATCTGAGCGCGTTTTCTAATAATTTTTTAAAGTCAAAAGTAAATAACACATTTCAAATGGCATAAATCAAATTTACATTTCAAAACGTAATTTCTTTCATCGTAATACTCGAAATCATGTACCTTAGACCTTTTAAAAACTTCACTTACTTGGTTGTGATTCAGAACAGGGCAAACTCTCCGCCGTGAAGAAAACAAAGCGATGAAGTCCTTTGAATGCAGCTTTCGTGACTTGAACTTTTCGCCTTCTACCAGTATTCTTTTGAACTTTTTCTTTCCATTTATATATATTAGATGTTTTTTTTGTCAAGTATAAAACATCAGTACTCTCGATCAATCGTTAAACCTCTTTTTCAAAAGCGACGATGGTCATGCGATTTCCCGCCAAGAAAAATGCCGGTTGCCCTAAAGCACCGTGCGATTTCCCGCCAAGAAAAGATGGTATTCTCTGCCCCCGTTGGGTTGTCTTGGGACTCCCCTCCCCCTCCCACAGAGTGTGCGGACGGACGGACGTACGGACGTGCGGACGTACAGTCACGTGACTATTACGTCACAACCAAAATTTCTCGGATTGATAGGTTACCATATTTCCTTAGCAATGGAGCTCCGCTGGCAGGCTTTGCCCGCAGGCTCCGCTATAATGACAGCTAGTTGGGAGAAAATATATTTCGTATTGGGCAGAGTCGTGAAGCAGCGGAGCCCAATGGGTGATTCCAGAAAATATCCATACCCTACCACGGGCGGCATCTTCATCTAGACCCCCCCTCCCTTAGGAAATTCCAAAATGCTCAACCCCCCCTTGCCCTCGGAATTCCAAACCGTTCTACCCCCCCATGCCTTCGGAATTCCGTAATCATTCAAACCCCCCTTAGGAATTGCCGCTTTTTTCTTCCAACTGATTTGAAAAGCCCTCTCTATATTCCAAACACCTTTATTAAACGGAAATTAATTCTTTCGCTCCCTCCGAAAGAAAAAAACTTACATTCAGCACAGCAAACAGTCAACATTGCGTGATGACAAACAGCGGCCGACTGAGTGATATTTTACATTGTAATCTTCCATGGCAAAACGTACACTACCGATAATCCGTTAGACATTACAAAACTCAACGGCTTTGAAGTCATTCCAACACTTGGTCCAATGTTTAAACGTGTGTCTATAATTTTTGGTGTCGAGGGTTGCCTTGAATGATTTGCGTGCCGAATGCGACATAAAATTTTAACAACAAAGCTAAAATTTTCAGAATTGAAATTGGAAATTCATAATTGCGTTTGCCAGACTCAAACCTGCTGTCAAAAGCGAAACTGTTGAATGCAACCTATTCTTAAAATCGAACGTTATGATGTTAGGAAAAGAATTAGAGTGAAATAGCAAGCTTTTTTCCTCCAATTATTTTTAGTTTACAGTGAACGCAATTTGCATACTGTACTGCGGCCTCAAATAAATTGCACGAGAACAAATCAAACTTTTTCCCCACACTTTATCCTTCGATTAAAATTAAAATAGTAAATGAAACTCAAATTGAAATTCAAAGTCAATGACAACTTTAAAAGAATTTGTACAAAATAGTGAATGTAGTCTGATCAAAAGCGCATCA